>CAUYQV010168317.1:0-25542 GCA_963574575.1 Galagoides demidoff
GGCGGGTGCCTGTGGTCCCAGCTACTTGGGAGGCGGAGGCGGGAGACTCGCTTGAGCCCAGGAGTTGGAGGTTGCTGTGAGCTGTGATGCCATGGCACTCTACCCAGGGGGATAGCTTGAGGCTCCGTCTCAAAAAAAAAAAAAATGGTATCATGTAATGAACCTTTCTGTCACAGTCAATAACTTTAGCTACTATCATTGAAGTAACTGAAAATTTTAGAAAAGTCTCCTGGAAGGACTGATGGACATTGCCAACAAACTTGAGTGTTTCAAAGATAATGTTTTCTTGTTCTTTGTCTATGCTGTAAGCAAACAAGATAAGGGCCTCTTGTGCCAATAAAAATTCACTTCTTAAGGAATGGAAATGCCTCCTTGGGTGCAATGTAACCCAGTAAGATATGATGGGCATCAGAGAAGGAAGACAGTCACAATTAAGGATTATCATCACTCTGGCCTCCAGAGTCCACACCAGACAATGCCAGGAGGAGGAAATGGGATAACCATGGGAAACAGGAAATAGGAGGAGGAAATGGTCTGGGGTGCTGCATTTCATAGGTTCTCAGACCACATCTCTGCATACATTAACACCGCTGACACTGGGACAGGTGCTACAGTCAATGGCACCTTCCATTTGACAGCTTGCCACAGTTGATCAGTGATATTTTTTCTTTCTTAGTGGCTCAGAAAATAACGGGCATCTTCCAGTTGCTGGTGTCCTCAATGTGATGAAGGATGAATACTTATTACAAGTGAGCAAAGCGTGGAGGACATTAGTGAGGGACAGGTACCCATCGTTCACACTCACAGTTACCAGTTCATTGTAATTATGTCAGGGTAGCCCCGCACACAGGCTTCAGTGAAGGTTAAAGGGATACGAAGGGTGTGGGGAAGAGAAGGAAGGTAAAAAGGGGTGAGGATGCTGCCTGAGTCACCACTAAACTGAGGAAGGCTACAGCCCCGGTCCAATGTAGGGAATTGCCACATTACTTCATCTCCCAAATCAAAGAAACAGTTAAAAAATAAAAAAGCACTTTCCCATGCATTTGCATTACAGCCTGAAATCTAAATAAATCAGGGTTTTTACAGAAAATATTGGACTGTTCCAACACAGTGCTTGTATCTATTGATTGCGACTTGTTACAATTAATTAATACTCAGATGTAACAGCTAAATAAAACACTGCTGTTGTATAACATGATTATAGCATTGATTTCCCACAAAACATTTCAAGGGGATGCGGAGCTACACAGCTAGGAAGATGGAAGGAGGCGAGGTTTAGAATTCAAAACGGAATCAATTCCAGCCCTTTTAATTTGGAAATGTGGCAGCAGGACACAAGGAGGTGATGCAGGGAATGGTAGACCCGATATTGCCCCAGCCTGTGCTTCTTGCACTGAGTGGGAATTTGGAAGAGAGGACTCTGAGGCCCTTTCCAAATATAAGCTTATGACATACACCATGGTCATCCCCCTAACAATTCTCATATAAGGCTAGGAGAAAAAAATAATGCTATATGGAAGGAATAAATACCATTGGTCCACAAGAACTACAAGTGCGACCTGGTTGGGATGGGGTGAGGGAAGGTGTGAAAGGCTTCATGGGAAAGCCCATTTGAAATGAGATTTTGGAGGTGAGACTGTGTGACAGTGGCACTCAGCCCTGGCTGTGTATCAGAATCACTCAGAAACCTTTAAACAAGCAATGCCTATGCTGGGGGTTTCACCTGCCTGGTCAAGTATTTAGCACCTATGCCCTCTCTGCCAGCGCACACATGTAGCAATTCCTTACTCTGGATACACAGAGTCTGAATCTCTGAGGCTGGGACCAGACACTGATATGTAATTTTTTTTTTTTCAAGTGATTCTGATATGCAGTCAGGGTTGAAGACCTCTGACTTTTGATATAGCAGGTAGAAAAGTGTCACTGAAGTTCAGGGTATGAGTTAGAAAGGTCAGAGAGAAGAGTGAAGAAACAGACTGGGGTCGTTTGGGGGAGTGTGTTTGCATGTTATATCCTAGAAGGGAATAGAATCACACAGCCAAGTCCAGAGCCTCTGGTGACTCGCAGGCTAAGGGCAGCATTAAGGGACTCAGCAAGAGGTATCAAGGCATCTAGATGTGTCAGCAAAAGGAAACTCACCCCTAAATCTGGGGGAGGAAAGGCCAGGACCCTGGAAGAGGAATGCAGCCTCTGCTCTGTGGCCCTGAGCAGGGAGAGTGCACAAGAAAAACATCCCCTCTCTCTCCTCCCATTCATCAATGTCTTGCTGATTTTTCCAGTTGGTTGATCCCAACCACAAGCCACAGGGCAAGAAAGTCCAGGTGAGGCTGTGCACAGAGGTCAGCCTCCCAGAGCCTGGGGATGAGCATGGGGTGGGGATCGGGAAGGGGGAGGGGATGGCAGGTGTACTGTGACCAGCACAGCTAAAGGCCTTGTTAGAAGTTCTGCCTGAATTTGGTAGGTAACGTGAACCACTGGAGGCTTTCGAGCAGGATCATGATATTAAAAATTAACATAAGTGGGGGAAAATATTGATATGTACGTCGATTAAGACTGGAAGGAAGCCAGAGATTTTCCGTATGCAGGCCAGCCTTGGTGCTGCACCGCAGGTCACAGGCTCTTTCCTGGCTGGTAATGATGGTGATCTGCCAGCAGCTGCCCTGACCTTGGCCTTCCGGTACAGTTTTAACTTGCTGCAAATACTCTATTCTGAAGAACAAAGCCCTGCCTGTTAATTATTCGATGAGTTGCTAAGGGAAGAAACCAAGGTTTATGGGATTGATTCATCCCTCGTCAACATTAAAGCACTACGAAAATGTTGGCAGACACACAGGGACATGTCGATTCTAAATTCCTGCGTGGGACTCAGGAAAGGATTGTTCCTTGGAGGATGTGTGGGAGGGAAAGGGGCCATTTCCAACTGCATCCACCCTGGGGAAAATACAGTGGTGGGAAGAGAACCCCCTGTCCAGGAGCTTGGCTCTCCCCTTTTGCATGAAAAAAGGGACATCTGTAGGCTTTTCAGTAATAAGCAGTCTTGAGCTGGTGAATAAAGAGACCAGAATGGAGTGCTCTCCACAGAGGCATGCAATCAAGGGATCGCTTTTTGCCTGACATAGATCAGCAGTGAGGCCAAGACACAAAGAGCTAACACAGAAGAGGGAGCAGACCTCCCTCTGCCATTCCTGGAGTAGGAACCAAGGCTGAAAGGGAATATGATTGACAGGCTTGTTTTCTTTCAACATGTGCAAAAACTCTGGCCTTCAAGTCACCCAGCAAAAGAATGGGCTCCACTGTGAACAGGTGCACTTCTTGTTCTTACAGGAACCCAAGCAGATGTCCGGTGGCTACTTTCAGGAGGCATTTTGGAAGGCAAAATATTCTTGCAGAGAAACTGGAACAAAGACTGGACTAGGTGACCCTCTATTATGGCCTGAATTGTGTCCAATTCATATGTTGAAGTACTGAAGTCCTCAGTGCCTCAGAATGTAATCTTGTTTGGAGAGATCTTCAAACAGGTAATTAAGTTAAACTGTGGTCTTTGCTGTGGGACCTGATTCAACATGACTGGTGTCCTCATAAGAAAAGGGCATTAGGACACAGACACACACAGAGGGAAGACCCTGTGAAAACACAGGGAGCAGACAGCCCCCTACAAGCCAAGGAAAGGGCCTCAGAAGGAAACCATCTTTGCTGATACTTTCATCTCAGACTTCAAGCTTCCAGAACTATGAGACAATACATTTCTGTTGTTTAAGCCAGCCAGTCTGCCTAATACACTCTCAATCTTTCTATGATTCTATTATTTGATTTGAAAAAAAATTTTTTAAAAAAAGGTTTACTCACTGGAGTTCAGAATAACACTAAGGATAACAAGTCTTGGCATTTAATAAAACAACAGGGCCTCAAGCTGCAGTTGCAAATTACTTAGCTTCTTAAATAATTGAAATAGGAGGCTATCACAGAGAAGAAATCACTCGCAGAATGTATTCATTCATTAAGGAATATCTGTTGTGGGCTTTCTGTGTGCCAAGAACATCAAATCGAAGCCACAAGCAATCAGCCGGTCTGTTTGCAGAAGGCAGGGCTGTGCAGGGAGGAGACGGCTTTCCTTGGCACAAGAGTGGGCAGGACCGGCCATGTAGGTGGCCTCTGGTGTCTGGGTGTCTGGGTATTAGGACATAGGGACAAATGTGTGAAAGACAGAATTGCTTTTCTCTGCACTCCTATAGATAAGAGCAATAGGCAAAAGTTTCCAAGTAGTAACTCAACACTATAGGACCCAACAAACTCTCCAGTTGCAAGAAGCTGAAACAGGTTTTCTGTTAGGAGGGAAGAGATGTTTAAGCATTGGCTTTACAATCACATGTGGGAATACTGTAGCACATTCAAGTATCAGAAGTGAAATAAGCTACAACATCTTAAGGGGCTTTGCAACCTTGATCTTCCATGATATTTGAGGACATTAATTTCACACTGGTATGAAAATGGGAAGACGGATGGAAACGGGAAGGCCTATAATGAAGCCCTCCAAATAACTCAGTACTGAAAGGCTCTAGATCTTCATGAGACTATGTCAGGTGGGTAGGAAGGAAGAGCTGGACTTAGTGCAGAGAAGAGGGCTCCCCTGCCCCATCTCCCTGGGCAATCTGCTATTAGGTTGATCTATCTGGATGGGATGGGGGGCCTTGCCTTCTGGCATCTGGTTGGGTTTAGCCAATGGGGAGCCAAGCAGGAGGCTGGAAGGAGGGAGGTGGAGGTGAAGGAGGCTTCTTCCTGGTTCTCCCTTCCACCTTCTAGGCCAGACCTATAGGAAGCAGTTCTACTGGGCCACACTCTCCTAAAGGGTCCCTTTATAAGTAGAATCTCCTCTGATTATCCCTATTCTACTTTCTTTTTTCTTTTTCCTGACCCACACAAATTGTGTGACTGGATTTGGTCTGGTCAATGATAAATTTACTGTAAATCAGTGCATTTCAAATTTCACTTTGAGGTGTGGGGGTGGGGGGAGGGGGGTTTGTCTGTGGCCAATCAGACTGCCTCCGTTAACCCTCTGGGCTTCTCTCTAAAATTCCATTTATAGTAGGGATTTTACAACTAAGACTCAGTTTGAAAACCATTGGCTGGAAAAAAAAAAACCCAAACCCCAAAGAAAATAAAACCCCACAAAAGCTATGCCTTAATCTTAAGTATGGATGGAATATTGAAATTGTCACCCAATCCTGCTGCAGTTCTCAAGTGACTCAGGATCCAGCCAGTTTCTTGGGCCACAACTTCATCAACAGCATGAAATGGAGGCTTGGCATTGTTCCATTTAATTTGATTAATGACCACTACTAGCAAGGTGCAGTGGCTGAGTGTCTAAAAAAATCCACTTTGCAGTCTAAATTATTCAGGTAACCTGTCCATTAATCAAATCAGCTGGCTAATTGCCAAATCTCCAGTTCTTTTTGTATTACTTATGGCCAAGATGGAATGAAAAACTGAGGTGGGGTGAGTGAGGGGGGCAGGACAGGTTGACTCCCACCCAGCACTGTCATCAAGATGTTGGAAGATAGAGCCTGCTCAGACAGGCCCCGCAAGCCCCTGACATCTGCCACGAAACACTCGCTCTTAAGATGGGTCTAAAATCTGAGGTCAGGACAAACTGTGCACCCACAGGGAGAGACGCTTGGGTGAGAACGCATTTTAGAAATCTTTGAGGGGGCAAATGATGAGGATGAAGAAATGCCGCCCTCCCAATGTGAGTTAGCTGCATTCAACTGCTAAGGATGGAACAGTCAAAATGAAGCAGAAGGCCTCAATCTCTACTTAACTGGCGTGCGTGCAAAACGAAATGCGCTATCAAGTATGATACTAGACAGCGCCTGTCACGTGAGCACCACGCTGGCCAGGGAAGAGGGAATAGAAACGGAAACTAGAAGGAAAATCAGATGTCAAGGGTGTGGATGAAACAAACAACGTTACATGTCAGAGTATTTCACACTGTTTTGTTCAGAATGAGATTTCTGATTTCTAGGGTGAAAAACCCCATATTTTCTCTTTCTAAGGTACAAGACTGATGAAATATTGAGCTCAAGGGAGGGGGCCTGCCATCGAGGTGGCAGATGCGATGACTCCCTGTGGGATCGAAGCAGTATCAGGGATGGTGAGCCCAGCGTGACACTTTGGAAAAGTGGCCTTCAATGGTGGAAAGTCTGCTCGTACCTTGATTACACGTCGGTGTCTGTTTATTATTTTTTCCCACCAGGACCGTGGCTTGGAGAGACGAAAGAGTGAATAGAGTTGATGTCAGGTTCACCCTTCTGCTGTTCACGCTCAGACTTCATTTTGTTTCATTTTGTTTTGTTTTTGTGGGGGAAGCACAGAGTCCTCGTGCTGAGGTGAGCTGGTGCTCAGAGCCAGCGGCCCTTCCCTGAGACGGAGTCCTGCATCTCGGGCTGCAGGTGCCCTCCCACAGGGAGGAAGCGACACAGAAGGTCACCCATGGGCTCCTGTCACGCCGGCTACGCAGAACTCTGCGTCCTGATTTCCCACAGCCAGAGCAGAGGAGCTGCACGTGGTGCGGGCTGACAAATCCCCATTTCCTCACACGCAGAGGTTGCGCTGTGAGCTTCCCCCTGTCTCTGGTGCTTTCTCCCTCTACCGCAGTGATTTTCAACCCGTGTGCCCTGGCACACCCACGTGCCGCGAGAGGATCTTAGGTGTGCCACGAAAAACTTCTAAAGATCATTAATCAAATTATTTTTGAAAAAAGTTCACAGCATATTCTTGGTTTTACTCTTCTTTTTTTGGATCATCATGATTTAAGTGTGCCGTGGAAGTTTAACCATAGGTTCAAGGGTGTTATGATTTTTAAAAACATTCAAAAACACTGCTCTAGTGCCCCAAACTTTCCAGAAACCCTTGACTTTACCTGGACCTGCAACCCACAGATCCCAACACCCAGTCTCTGTTTCTTATCCTGGGATTCCCTTGTCTCCTAATAATTTAGGGATTTTGACCTGGCTGTTGCCTCTGTCTGGAGCATTCTTCTTCAGATCTCTGTGGGGATGGCCTCACTCACACCATTGCTTAAATGTCACCTTAAAGCTTACCTTAGCCCCCATCTGTCCCCCATGACTAATCTCATCTCTGTTCTGACCCTTAACACCTTCTAACTTAAGCCCTCCGAGTGCACTATTGTTACCTTCGTTATTATTTGTTCTCTCTCCCTAACTGAAGGGAAGGTTCCATGAGTGGTGAGGACTTTATCTCCACCAACACATTCCAAACATCCAGAACAGTGCCTGACACAGAGGAGAGGCTTAGCCAGCGTTTGCCCAAGGAGATGCAAAGACAGGTTCTGTAGCCAAGCACGGTCTGCACCTCTCCTTGTAGGCTAGAAGGACACTTAGTTCCACATAAAATCTGATCTGGAAAACCACTATGAGTTTATTCGCTTATCAGTGAACACTGTGTTGTCTCCCCTAGTTCAGAATTCCAACCACATCCTCTTAACGCTATTTTCCTACAAGCAAAATTTAATCCAGAGTGTGGGTCCCAGCTCCTTTGTTTCCCTCTCTTTCCATTAAAGCCAGAATTGTTTTCTCTATCAGGTATTATACAATATGTGTATAACTTCCAGAAAGAAAGTTGCCTGCATGATTTCTGCCCTTTATGCTGGATAGTTTGGGGGACATGATGCACAAAGTCCTTTTGAATAGGTCAGCTTGTCGTGGTTGGTATTATCCCATTATCTCAGTAAGGAGAAGAAAAACTGTCTCTAAGAAAATCAATTTCTATCTTACCTGCAGACTTGAGGGTCACTCACAGTAACCCCCACTGGTGGATCTAGCTGTGAGTATTACAGGAGGGACACTCAGGGCTTCCAGCTCCAGAGTCCTGTATCCATGGGATGTGGTCACATAACTTTTATTCTCATCCTGTAAGAAATGTGTGGTTTCTAGGAGGCATGTGTCAGTAAGCCTATGGCTGAGAGATGCAGTCTGAGAAGAAAGGGTCTGAATATATTTTGAAGACACATGGTGAAAAAGGCAAGTAGGAAATTTGGAGCTTTGTAGAAAAATACCCATAATTCTCATTTACTGTTCAGCAGGGTGTTCATTTTGGCATATCATTTTACAGTTCTTAAAAATGAGAATAACTGACTCTTTAACATTTCTGCATCAGAGATGTTGACGTGAAAGTCATCCATCCCTCTCAATATTATAAAAAGAGTCTTGAATGAGTGGTCTGAATATGTGTTGAGTAAAGAGAATGGTATCAAAATCCATCTCCCCATCCATGCCTGGTTTATAAAATAAATAAAAGGTACAAGAAGGTGTAGTATCTGTGGACGGGGCTCATGCGGATTTCCTCCATCCATCTGTCCACTGGTGATCAAGCGCTGGGCACTGCGTGGAGCAGGGGGCACTCCTGGGGAATCAGACGGCGGCTCCTCTGGTCCTCTTCCAGCAATTGGGGAAGGACATTAAACAAAGTGACATGTAAATGAATTGCACGTGGAATTACCATGTGTGATAAAGACAGGAAAGGTGTTCCAAAGGATGTGAGCTCCCTGTCTACAGGGTTAGAAAGTAAGACTTAGAGCTAAAACCATAATAGGAGGCAGAAGGCCTTAATTCCCCTCTACACACATGCCCACACAACACGCACACAAAACTCATACACATATGAACACAAGACGCACACGTATACACACATACACAACACAATACATGCACAAAACATACACACCCACATAAAACATATACACCCATACACATACACATACACACACTCAACACATACACGTACATCTACACACAAAACACATACACGTGAAATATGAGCAGCTTTTGGGCAACGCTACCCCCAGTTGAGCTGGAGCGTGGCTGTCCTGGGAGGGGGATCCCTGGCAGAGAGTGCAGAGAAAGCTGAAACCCATCCTAAAGGACACCTCACATCCCGGTGGTCTCTGACTCACCTTTACTCTCCCATGCCTCTCTTCATTCTTCATGTTACAGAGTTGCAAAGGATGCCATCTCCAGCATTTGCAAATGTTGCCTTTTTAAACATTGCGGCACCACTCTCTTAAATGTACCAACTGGGATCTAAATACACTGAGATGTGCTGCCCACTTCCAACCTTGACAACAGCACACAGTCAAGTTCTCCATGAATACTCAGAAATGTAATGCCTTTCTCTTTTGGCCTCAAATTTCTAATCCACTTTCCCCACAGAATTTTATTCTGATGTAACATATTTTATGTTGGGGTCTTCAGTTGGAATCTTTATCTCTGCAAAAATATATGAAATTGAATTTGTTTGATTTCATTTAAGTATTAAAAAGTTCCTTCTGGGTCATATTATTGTCACAGCGATTGTAGCGCACAATTGTTTGAACCAGTAGAAATATTATCATATCATATTATAATGTCTTCTCATGCTCAGAGGCACAGCATCTCTGAGCACAGAGAGAAAGCTGAAGAGAACTAAGGTTCCCGGGGGTTTCTGAGGACCTCGTGAAGGGGTTTCATCTTATTCCAGACATGAAGTAAACTTATGGGATTTGAGGAGGAAGTGGGGGACACATGGATCATCAGACACATTGAATGTGAGAATGAGCAGGTGCCAGGAAAGACTCCCAAAGTTATGTCATAAGTAAACACTTGTGTGGCTTCTCTATTGTCACCAGTCACGTGAACTTTGTGTGTGGACTTCAAATTATTGAAAATGAACTAGACACATGAATGTTGCTCCATTCAGACCACGACAGGAGGAGTCAAGTTCTCCTGTGATGAAACCAGCCCATATGTTTCGTCAGGCCACAGAGTTTAATGCTTCCAGTATGCACAGAGTTAATGGAGTAGTGACACGCAGCTTTATCTCCTAGAACTACAGCCTGCTCCATCTGGTGCAGGCCCGGAGCTAAGGCTGATTAGAAAGACAAATGAGTGACCACACAGACCCAGACCTGCTGCTACTGCTGGGACCAGGAGGGTTCCAGAAAGAAACGTACACCCCTAAATCATTTTCTCTGCACACCACAGATCAACCATTATGGGATTTTATTCCAATTCCATGGGAATTATTTCATAAGGCAATTAACACATAATTTAAAAAATATATAACACAAAATATTTATTCTAATTACAGAGTTGTAATTCTGAGTCATCATGGAATTCATAAAGGTTAGGTTTTTCTCATGTTTTTTGTTGATACATAATAGTTGCCCATGGATAAGTGTGATATATATATGTGTATATATATATTTTTTTTTTGGGGGGGGGGGCAGTTTTTGGCCAGGGCCCGGTTTGAACCCACCACCTCTGGCATATGGGGCCAGCCTCCTACTCCTTGAGCCATAGGCGCCACCCATACATGTGATATTTTGATACGTATATACTATGTGTAGTGATCAGATCACAGTAACTGGGATATCCATCATCTCAAACAATTTTCATTTCTTTGTGTTGGGAACATTCCCAAGCTTCTCTCCTAGCTATTTTGAAACATACAATACATTATTGTCCCTTATGGCCACCTTACTTTGCCATTGAACACTAGAACTTATTTTTTCTAACTGTATGTTTGTCCCCATTAATCAACCTCTCTCCACTTCCCTAAAAGTCTCCCCAGCCTCTGGTAACTACCATTCTGCTCTCTACCTCCACGAGATCAACTTTTCTAGCTCCCACACGTGAGTCAGAATGTGTACTATTTATCTCTTTTTGGCCTGGCTTGTTTTATTTAACACAAAGTCCACCACTTGCATCCATGTTGCTGCAAATGACAGGATTTAATTTTTCATGGCTAAATAACATTCCATAATAACATCCCATCATGTATACATATGCCATATTTTTTACCCATTCATCTTCTGATGGACACTTAGGTTGCTTCTGTATCTTGACTAATGTGAATAGTGTTGCAATAAACATGAATTTGCAGGGATCTCTTGGGTATACTGATTTCCTTTCTTTGGGGTATATACCCAGGAGGGGGATTACTGTAGCATATAGTAGTTGTAGTTTTAAGTTTTTGAGGAACCTACATACTATTTTCTTTAGTGAGTGTACTAATTTACATTCCTACCCATAGTGTGTGAGGGTTCCACTTTCTTTACATCCTCCCCAGACTCTGTAATTCCTTGTCTTCTTATAAAAGCCATTCCCACTAATATGAGATGATATCTACTTGTGGTTTTGATTTGCATTTCCCTGATGATGAGTGATGTTGAGCATTTTTTTCATATACCTGTTGGTCACTTGTCTGTCTTCTTCTGAGAAATATCTATTCAGACCTTCTGCCCATTATTTAATTTGATCATTTATTTATCTTGGCTATTTAGTTGAGTTCCTTACATGTTCTGATTATTAATTCTTTTAATTTCCTGACAAGGAATTGAAAGTTTGTAATTCCTTTAATATTCCTTCTCCTCCAGCTATATTGGGGTATAAGTAAACATTGTATACATTTGTGTACAGTGTTGTGTCTTGGTACACACATTCATGACCACAATCACCTGTTAACTCACTTGACGGCAATCAGGTGAATTAACACAGCTGACACCTCACATAGTTACTATTTGGGGTTTTATGGGTTTTGTTTTGTTGTTTATTTTCATGGTGAAAACACTTAAGATCCACCCTCTTGGTAAGCTTTAAGTATACAAAACAGTATTGGGAACTACAGTTTCCACATGGTACATGAGGTCTCCAGAATATATTCATCTTGCATAACAAAAACTCCAACTCCCCAACCAGCATCTCCCCTTTCTCCCAGCCCCCAGCCCCTGGCAACCACAGCTCTATTCTCTGCCTTAGGACTTTCTCATCTTAAAAAAAATCCATATGATATGTGGTTTCAAAATAAGCTAGAATAAAAAGTTTATAATAAAAGGTAATATTACTCTGTCTCATTTTTTCCAAAAAAAAATGTTTTAAGACATTGAGAGATTTTAGGTACAATTGTTTTTAGAATTCCTAACATATATCAGAAATACTAAACTGAACCCACATCCCTATTAAATGTAATTTTTGGTTCTAAAAAAAAATAGGTACCTGTTAGGGGATTTTCACACAGTGATAAGTCTACAAATTGTTGTCAAGTGTGTTAAAATTTTCATGAATATTGAATTTAATAATTAACAAAGTTGACATAATGATGTGTATTGTAGACATTTAATGAAACATTTATAAATGTTAATTTGGTTGTTTTCTTTTTGATTTTTGTTTTGTTTAGTTAGAAATCATAGCTTAGGGACCCAGAGCTGTAGAGCTGGCCTGCCTGGACTCACGTCTCTGTTCCTGCTCTTGCCGCAGTCCTGACCTTGGTTTATATCACCTCTCCATCTCTTTTCACAGCCCCTAAAATGGGAATACCTCTATCCTTCAACCCCTCATCTCTGATTTTGAAATCCAAAGAGCTTGAAAACTGGGAGTCTGCAGACAAAACCTGATAGGCTCCAGAGGAGGCTGTTTACTCTCTTTACTCATCACAGTGGATGTGAATATCATGCGTTCTACCTTAGTCTATTGTGTGTGGTTGGGGTGCTGCCCTAGAATCGCTGAGTGTTTGGGCTATCACAATATATGATATATAAGAACATATGCACCCTGTTTGTGTTTTAAAAGTGAAAATATTCTGAATTCTGAATGTTGTCTTGCCCCCAAGCAGTTTCCAGTAAGGGACTGTGGGCCTGCAACACCTACCTCATAGGGTTGTAGAAGGGGAAGTTGGTGAATACAGGTGGTCCTCATCTCAGGATTTCTCGCCTTTACAATGGAGTGACAACAAAATGCATGCAGTCGAAACCATACTTGGAATTTGGTCTTTTCCTGGGCTACCCTCTGCAGTACAACACCTTCTCGTGCTGCTGGGCAGGGGTAGTGCCCAGCCAGCCATGAGATTCAAGGACAACTGCTGGTTTACAGTGCACCCTATTCAATGAGTGATTCTAACATAGGTTCTGTGTTAGACGACTCTGCCCAACCACAGGCTCATGGAAGTGTTCTGAGCACATTTAAGGGAGGCTAGACTAAGCTATGATGTTCATTCAGTATGTCGGGCATATTAAATGCGTTTTTCATTCACCACATTCTCAACTTCACTGCGTCTGTTAGTATGTGATGCCATTGTAAGCGGAGGAACATCTGCACCTGGCTCTTAAGAGCGTGGTGAGCATTGGTGGATGCCAGCCAGGGCGCTCACTGTTATTCTCTGCGGTTCTCAGCCTGCACAGGTGCAAAGCCCAGGCCCAGCCCTCCTGCCCCTCCCCCACCTTGCTCACCAGAGGCAATCACTTGGAACTCTGCTGGTCTGGCTCACGCCTGTGACCACCAACACACCTGTATGTCATAGACCCTGATCAAGATTCCTTTACTTACCAACTTTAGACTTAGCCATTGGTGACAGCTACAATCTACAAGGGTTTTGCTCATGTGTGCCCTCCCTCCCCTGGGTTTCCTTCCTTCTTTTGGTAACTTTGCAACTTTAACACACATGTTTCAATCTCTCTCTTCTTGTCCCATCTGCCACAGATGCAACCTTTTTTCTCCCACTTGCTAAGATGTGGAATTTGGGTGCCCAGACTCCCAAATTCTCTTCATCTCTTCTTCAATTCTTTAACAACCCCCCCTCCCAAAGCGGAGGTCTTGAAAAATAGTCCAGGCTAAATGAGGGCTTTGTGTGAGTATGTAAAGTTCTACCTCTCAGAAAAGCCATGCAAGCCTTTTATCACTAGTCGTTACTTGTTATTGGTCTGCCTGGGTTTTGTATTTCTTCCTGCTTTGATGCTAGCAGGTTGCGTGTGTCCAAAAATGTATCCATTTCTTCTAGCTTTTCCAATTTATTGTCCTACAGTTGCTCAGGAAGGACTGTAGAGACAGGAGGCTCTGTCACCTCAGCTAACTCTTGAGGCTGCAGTGACAAATTCAAAGGTAGGTTTCACCTTATCAGTGAAGCTACCCATGAGAAAGAAACCACGAATTTTTGAAGTTCAAATTTCATCTTATAGATGAGAAAGCTGGAATTCAAAGCAGTGAATTGATTTGACCCAAATAATGTCACCAAAATCTTTGGTAAGAGCTCAGCTGAGGCTGGACCCCATGTCTCCCAATGGCCAGTGGCTGGAAACCTCAGCCTCGTCCTTCCCCTTTCAACAGCAAAAACAGGGATTGCTGAGCTCGTAAGCTTCTTGTGTATATTCTGAGGCAATTGTCCTTCAAAATCCGACCACAGGGGACCACTTTTGATGACCTCTCCTGCTATACTCTAGCCCAAGCACATACCTGCAATACACCCTAAGCAGTCTCCCAGTCTTTCAGGGAAGTCCCCCCACTTCCTGCTCAAGACCTGCAGTGATGCTTCATCACTTTGAGTACAAAGCCAGAGTCTTTCCCAGGTCCAATAAGACCCTACTATTCTGGTCTCTCATTTCCACCTGACCCCATTTCCCAGAATCCCACCCATGCTGATGCCTCACCTACTCAGAACCTACCAGGCCTCAGCCACCTGCAGGGTTTCTCTGCAGTGTCTCATTCTTGCTGAGACTTTCCTGGTCATCGTATTTAAAAACCACATGTCCTCTCACAGTCCCTACTCTCCTTGTAGGCTTCACTCTCTTTCAAGCCCCCAGCAGGCAGGGGTTTTGTCTCTTTTGTGCACAGCATTATCCCCAGTGCTTAAAACAGCACCTGGCATAGGGCTGCCCGCCTGGTGTGTGTAAAGGAAATGAATGAATGGTAAGGCCACAGGTTAAGATCACTCCATGAACAGTCAAGTATTTGCAAAGTCAAGTCCTGTCAGAATGTTCCACCTACCTCCAGCTGAGCTCTGGGGAATTCTGGGCAGGACCAGAGAGGTAAAAATAGGAGCTCCCTGAGGCCAGGGAAGCAGCAATGATAACCAAGAGGAATCTCCCAGCAGAAATAGACACTTAAGGGGTAGACGTGTGCCTGGGAGGCCTCCAACGGCAATCCTGGTTTTAGTTCCATTTAGGGGAATGGCAGTTTCCTCTCACTAGTTCACAGCATTTTCAAAATCATTCCATATAGGGGAGAACAATAACAGCAGCAGAGTAGCAGGTAGAAAGTAATAGGAGTGATGGCAGCTGTGGTTTTATGGTTGAGCCATATTCACTGAACAAAGGATGCCAGATAAGGCCTGATCTGATAAGGCTGCCTTTTATTAGTGTGAATTGCTTTCCTTTTCCTGGGGTGCCCCGGAAGTAAACCTGGAGACAAATATACAAGTTTAACCATTTGTTTGGAAGAACATCCTTGGAAACATGAGTCAGAGACAGAGAGGGAAGAAAAGTCAATAACAGGTGCATTATGAAGAAAGTGACTCTGTGAGCAGCAGGGCCTAGACCTTCTGGGAGAGTACAGAGTGTCAAAGGGGTCTCCTGGTGCCCTCCAGAAGAACAGGGGCCAAGGAGGCTATCCACCCTGTCCCATTAGGTGTTGGTTGAGAGTTCTCCAGGGCAGGCGTGACTCTCAGTAACTCCTGGCCTACCTTGAGGGTGGTCAGAATGGGCTCTGGCAGCCAGTGCACCCTCAGTTAAATGCCTAGGAGCTTGCAGCCAGGATGCAGGCATGATGGCGCCAATGAGCATGGGTGGTGCACCGGCTGCCTGTCTGCTCCTGGGGGCATGGGGGGCATGGTGCCCTAAAAGCCAACTCATTGATCTGAACATGTGACTGAGAAGCAGGATTCCTGATCTGCATTGTAGTTTCTTTCACATCACTTTTGAGTTTATAAACATAAAAGTAGTGTAATGATTCCCTAGGATAGAAGGTGGGCAGGAGGGAGGAGAATGGGGAAAATTAGGAAGAACAAAGAAGAGAATGCAAGTGGGATGAACTTGCTCAGTTTAATTGATTAGGGCAGCTCTTTCCAAAAGAATTCAATGCATGATGGGTAAGTAAGCTTTGCCCTATCTATGGCACTTTCACTGCCATGTTATCATCTAATGTTTATCTGAGAACTCACCTACATCCACTGTACATGTGATAAAGGCAGCGGACATCGTCACACGTATGTGGAGAAACGTACCCGTCAGCCATTTCCCACAATCATCGCTAGCTTCAGCTTTCTATTTTCTGCTTCTTCCATCAAAACCTGATGAAGGTAGTAGTGAGCACCTGCGGTCTCAGCCATTGGGGAGGCTGAGGCAAGAGGATCACTGGAGCCCAGGAGTTAGAGGCTGCATGAGGTCTAATGACACCACTACACTTCAGCCTGGGTGACAGGGCAAGACGCTATCTCTAACAACAACAGCAAAGACTGATAAAGGATAGTGAAAATATCTGTGTGTTTCCAGCTATTAAGGGTCATCTATGCCATAACAAGAGGTATCAACAAATTGAGACTTCCCTGATCAGGGAGCGTAACAACAAAAATCATAGTCCCAAAGCAGAGGTAGATGGTGTAATCAGAGTATGTATTTGCAAGAATGAGCCCAGCCAGGGAGGTTGAGCAAGACTTCCCAAGGAAGTGATGGCTGAGCTAAGATTAGAAGGAAGAGTAGGAGGTACCTGGGCAGAGGGTGGGAAGAAGCCTCCAGGGAGAAGGAGCATTTCAGGCATGGGCCATGTGATGGTATTTGCCTGATTGAATTATACAACTCATTGCACATGTGAGGAAACAAATGGACTTATTTTGTGCACATATATAGGCACACACCCACCAGACGGTCTTGGGAGATGATATAGCAGAATGTGAGTGGGGAATTTAGGAGGATTTCCTTCTAAATCTCTTGCAGATTCCTAGAAAGGAAAGTCAACTGGACTTAATGATGAGTTGATTAAGGCCAAGTTCAGCAGACATGTGGTGTCTGCCCTCATCCTTGTAGCTGTAGCCTTATTTAACGAATTCTAGCACCTACATTTCTAGGCCTTTCTCTAAGTCTAACCAAGTGCTCAGCCAGCCAGAAAGGCCAACGAATTAACACCCTGCCCAACCCCAGCAACCTTCAAGGTTACAAGGCTATGACCAGAGCTGATGGATGGATACCCCAGCTCATTCCTGGCCTGTGGGAAGCCCACATTCCAGAATGTCTCTCAGAGCTGCACAGATTGCCTGGCACCAGTTGCCACCAATGGTAGATTGCTTGGCATCATTCTGTCTTAGTCAGCTTTGGCTGCAATAATAAAGATTTCGTGGACTAGGAGGATTAAGCAATAGACACTTCTTTCTTATAGTTTCAGAGCAAGTCCACAATTAAGGTGCTGGTCTATTTCTTTCCTGGTAGGAGCCTACTTTCTAGTTCATAGATGATGCTTCTAGCTCTGTCTTCACATGAGGAGAGGTAAGCAAGTTCCCCTGTGTCCTGTCTCTTCTTATAAGGGCACTAACCCTATTCCTGAGGATTCCACTCTCACAAACTAATCACCTCCCAGTGCCTCCCATAACATTACATGGGGCTTCCATGTATGAATTTGGGGAAACACCTTCAATCCACGGCACAATCCTTTGTTGGTGCCTTTTCTTCCCTGTTACACTTTCCCTACCTGTCTCTTCTCCTGGTAAATAAACCACTTGCCCTAGACTCCTAGTTGAGGTTCTGCTCTGGGAAAACTATAAAAAGTTAGGTTGGTGAGGTTGACTTTAGATTTTCATTCACTGAGATCAAAGATCCTAGAAAAATGTTCAAATGCAAAAGGTCATGTTCTAGTTCAATACTTTTCAGTAGTGATGCAGCAAGATTTCATCGTAATGAATGTCAAAAACCCATTGCCCAGTTTAGTCAGATTTGTAGGACAGTTAGCAGGGAACCTTTGAAAAGGGATGCACTTAGGAAATGTGTGAATTCTGTTAAAGTGAATAGCAGAAGTGGCCATGAACCTTAGATGTGGGTTACAAGGCTATAAGGCTGGGGTGCTGAGGGCTCCTCTGTCCATAGCAGCTGGGAATTCCTAGAAATGGGAAGCCCAGGCCTGATTTCCTGGTTTTCCAAGTGAGTTTCAGAGCTTCAAGGACCTGCCCTGCCTGGAGTGACCAAAACAATTGGAAACAGCACCTACAGAACGCTCTCCCTTGTTTTTGCTCCAATTTCCTTTATATGAAACCAAAGACCGTTTCTATCAAGACAAGCATTTTCCCATTGGCTGGAAAATTGGCGGTGCTGTGTTTTGGTTGACAAGGAACAAAGGCAGCAAATACACTGAAGCATTGTTGCATATTTATCCTTCAATTATTTGAGTTAGGGTGGAAGACCATCCTGATGAGAGCTTTTAAGAACAATCCCTACAAGACAAAGTTCTCACAGAGAAGAAAAGACAAAAGTAGGCATCTGTGTGTACAAAGTGTGCATTCACTCCAGCAGGCCTCGGAGTTAGCAGCTGGATGGGTAGAGGTTTCACTGCTGGAGCCCAGTGCCGAGTGCCAGAGGAGCAGCTCCGTGGAACATTCCCCTCTGTGACAGCTACCGAAAATAAAACTAAAGGGGAGGAGGGAGGGTTGTTTACTCCAACTTAATGGGCACAACACTTTTTGGTTGCAGAACACAACTATAGGAAGGGCTATAGCTAACAAATTCAAATATTGTGACCTAGTTGTTTATACTCTCACATTAATCTGAAATTAAATAAATAGATAGATAGATAAATAAATAAAACTGGAGAAAATCTTTAAAAAACTAAAGATGAACGATAATAAGAGGGGCACAATGTCCCCAGGAGTCCCCTCTGGCTGCCCTTAGTAGCAAAGGACATGGTGATCCTGTCTATACCACCTACTTCTTGAACATACCTATAATTGTATTTATCATTAGTGGTAACCTGTGTTCATCTGTCTACCCTCATCCCCCATGGCAGACATCTTGAGAACAAGGAATTTGTCCTGGAGACAGCATTTTATACTGAGAACACAGTTTGGGAAAAAGATTGACCTGGGCTTTAAATTTTTTCCATTGTTAGAATAAAAACATATTTTGTAAGTATGTAAGACAACGCATGCTTTGAGGTGAGTAAAGTTTTGAGTACAGAGCTGAGCCCATGTTTGATGCTCAACAGATAGTAGCTGTTTTCTTATCTTTCCATTCTCAGTCCCTAGCTCGGTGCCAGGGATGCAGCATTCACTTGGTAAGAGCGAAGTGGAAAGTGGGTGACTGTCGTGCCAGACTCTGCCATTTGGCCTCTAATACCCATTTCCCCTTCTTTGTTAGCAGAGCAGCCTGGTGGAATTCCCTTCCTCAGTTTTGCTACAACTGGGGTTGCAGAGCCTCATAGTTCTGATGATGTAGGAGACCACAGGGTGGGGCCTCAGGGAAAGTCATTTTTTTCCTGGTAAAAATCGATAGACTTGGCTGCCACGTGCCTCTTCTCTTTCCCTTCCTTCTTGTTCTACCTGCTCTGCGGATGTGATGCCAGAGGTTGAGCAGCCCTCTTGTGGCCATGAGGATAGCAAGAAAGGAGACAGCTTTGCAAAGCTGCCTGGACTTCTGATACTTGAACTCTTTGTTTTGTGAAAAAAAAAAAAACCCTCATTTGTTCAACTTTTGTGAGTGTCTTTTATGTGTAACCCAGTGGTCTCAGTGTAGGGGGACAAATTTTCCCCTCAGAGGATATTTTCCCAGCATCTCGCAGTCACCATCTTTATTACCACACCCCTCTCCTGTGCCTCTTCCGTGCATTGGTCTGTGGGCAACTTGCACCTAGATTAGTAACATTCCATGGTTTCACATCCACCCTTTGCTGTCTTGAATTCCTTCCATTTCCACGAAGTGTTCTCTCTCTAGCCCCCTATGAATTTACATTCTGTATTCCCATGGTACTTCAAACTATATTGTGTGCACTTACTTTATATGATCCCTCATTTTTATATTTTCAAATGGACAGCTTGGTTTTATATAAATTCCATATTTATAAGACAAAAACTACATCTAAACCTCCTTATTGCTCCAGGAAAGGTTTCACACTGAGTTAGGCACAGAGTTGGCTCTTTGAAATATTCTGTGGATGATTCTGCAGGTTTTTCAATGAACAAGTTGCCATAATAGTCTTGACTTGCAGCTTTCTCATCAGCAATTGATGAGAAAAATGATCAGAATTAAAACCAAAGCCCGACGGAATTCATCTCAAGCAACATATCCTCTCCTGAAACCCTGGCTTCTTTTCACAAGTTTTGCTGTGACAGGAACCTTTCTCCAGGGCAAACGTGGTTTCCCAGGAACCCTTGCTGTCTGGCATGCTACAACACTCAAACTGTACAACACAATAGTGCTCCAAGTGCCTGCAGGGATGGGTTTATTGTACCCTGTGTAGCCTTCAAGGAAAGGTACAGTTCTTTGCTTCTACCATCATGGACAGCTGAAATGAAAGCAGCATAATTCGGTGATGCAACTCTAGGGATGTGACCTTAATGCAGGATGAAGGGAGAAAATTAAATGCATGATAAAAATCTATCTTATCCTTAAAAGACAAACTCTATGAAAGTCAGCAAGAGGGAAAGCAGAGTATGAAGTACAGGAGAACAGGCTCCCATCTGCGGGATGACACTTTAGAAGTACCTTCTTATATGGACTTTCTTCTCATAGCCTCCCATTTCTAGAACCTTCCACCCCCACTTATTCATGGAGCTGATGCAGTACAGCCTGGGAAGGTAGATGCCCCCACAGGAACACAGGCCACCATAAACCAGGTTGGCAATGTCTCAATTAGCTCATATCTATTGACCAAGCCATAAGTTTTCAGGCTAAAATTCATTAAATATCCTCTATATCTAAATAAAATGGCTCATAGAAATAGAGCCTGGCCCAGTGGGATCCCTGTCACATTGTGTGGGCCATGCACGTATCACAATAGATCATGGTGACCCTTGAATTTGACATTTTTCATTTTTCCCTGTGAAGCAGTTTTCAAATCATGGTCCTATATATAATTCCTGACAATGTTTGAAGGGCAAATTTCTGGGTCATACTCACCTCTCCCTCACAGGATCCCTGAAGTGATGCCTGGGAATATGCATTTATAGACAAGCACCTGGGCTGGAGGGGGGCGATTCTCTCACAGCACATTAAAATTTAGAAACACTTTTCCAGTTGAGTACTTGATGGGTTTTGAATTCATTCAGGGACATAAAATAAGAGTGTACTCTAGGAGACTCAGAAGGACAGAAGTAAATGATCATCCTTTCTGGTTTTATAAGTTTAATATGAAGTTATTATAATATTTATTTAACCAGCTCCCAATGAGCAACATTTGGTTGTTGCTAATTTTTTGCCACTGTAAGAAGCGCTTCGATGAACATTGTGGTGGATTAGAACTCTAAGACGGGTTTTAAGACTCTTACCCCTGAGTACATAATCCCCTCCCCTTGGGTATGGACAAAATCTTTTATTAAGTTACAAATTAGTTGTCTTGGAAGGAGATCATTCAGCCTGACCTAATCAAGCAGGAAACATTAGAAAGAAATTCTCTTGCTGGCCTCAAAGAAGAAAAAGGCTGTGACCAGGACTGTACCACAGAAACTGAATCCTCTGAATACCCTGAATCACCTTAGAAGTGGACCCTGAGCCCCAGCTGAGAATTGCAGCACACCTGATATTTTAGTTGAAGCTTTGTGAATCCCTGAGCAGAGGACCCAGTTGCTGCATGCCCAGACTTCTGACCTATTGAAACAATGAGATAATAAATGAATGTTGTATTAAGACCCTACATTTGTGGCAATTTGTAATGCAGTAATGGAAAACTAATATAAACATCTTGGAGTATATTTGTAGTTGTCCACCTATCTTTGACAGCATGCTCAGACAATCTTATAAGGAAACCCAAGTTAATTTTCAAATGACAAGATATATACCTACATTTGGGGAATATAATTATTTTTGAAATATATGTGTAAATTTATTTATTTTTTTGTAATTTACATTATATTTTGTTTTGTGAATATTTCTCTCATGTATATGAGACATGGTGGTATGCTGTAGAGTCAGCAACCCAGGGTATGGTGGAGTAGCTTATGGACTAACCCTTGTGCAGATAACAATTATGAACTCTAAATAAGATATTAAAGAAAATTGCTACTTGAAGGAACTAGAGAACAACAAATAGCAAGAAATAACAGGTGGGGTTTTGAGTTTTGAAAGGAGGGAACCATGCTTGGTGAGATGCATGTTTACGAAGGTTCTTTCCCAGGGCATTCTTGGTCCATGGGCTGGAAGTAGCAGGAAGCCATAGTTTTTGCTGTATATTAACTTGATGTATCAGTGCTGCCTGAGTATCTAGAACTGAAGAAAGAAACCTGGAATATAGGTGAAATGCTTATATGTCTCTGGCCCAAAAAGCCGTTTGAGAGAGATCAGTGAAAAGACTTTGTACAGGCATACTTGTAAGAAACTGAGGCAGAATCCCATGTGGCCAGGTTGGTTATGAGCCTAACATGACCAAGGCTTGGGCTGGAATAGACTGTGTTAAGGTATTAAGGCTGACTTTATAAGGCGATGAAAAAGCCTTTGGAAAACTGGCTAGATACCCATCAGTAACCTTTCGTGATCTGTGGTAAGTGACGAAGGTCGCTTGCTGATGGGTCTGCTAATGGAAATGTGCTAGGGGACCTCAAGAAGAGGAATTTACCCAATTCATACAGGTATCTAATGGCATAGATGAAACCTGGGCTTGTGAAAGGCTTTTGAGAAGTCTAGCCTGAATATTCCTTATAAAAGTTTCCAGCAAAAACCCCTGACTTAAAGCCCACATGGGAGCAGAGGTTTGCACACAAATTCCTGTATGCCCAAGAAGTTTCTTTATGCCTTGCTTAAAGATCCAAAGTAACAGCCTCCAAATGGCAAGGCTAGTAAGGGCAGGTATCCAATCTACCTTGTTCCTCCCTAGCCTCAGGCTTCAGCAGATAAGAACAAAGAGGTAATGGCTAACAACATATTCTCCATTAAGATTGGGTTTTGTTGATAGGGTTATGTTAAAAGGTGTATGTTGAGTGGATTATCAGATGTCACATGATGTTTAATTGGATCAATGAAGTCATTGCTATATGTATAAAATTCCCTATATAAGCCAACTGCAAATAAAGAACCTCACCATTTTGCCTGAGCAAGCGGATGGTCACCTTTATTTAAAACACAATTTCAATAAGCACGCTTATTCTCTTTGACATGGCTTTTCCATGAGACCCTTATGGCAACACTGGAAAGGAAGGAGCCACAGTGGATCCTTATGTTTTGCACATAAACTCCCCTTAGTTCTTGGCCAACCACCAAACTGTTCATAGTGGGAGCCTCCAAAAAATCCAACAGAAAGCAACAGCTGGAAGGCTGAAAAAACTGACCATAGATTTCAGCTGCTACCCTTCTCAGAGGAGATAGAATTTGGAATTTGAGTCCTAACACATTGGAGAATTTGGGCAAACATCTTGAACTTTCTACCCCAGAAAGGCCATACCCAAGGAGTAAATACTATACACCAAGACTCAAAGATTTGCTCTGTTACTAAGGGGGAAACTACAATAGACTTGCCCTAAAACAGCATAAAACCAAATCTCAACAAGTTCAAGGTGATCAGGCAATAATTTAAGTGTTTCTTAGAACAAAATCAACATTCTTCAGAGCAAGAGCAAAGAATACAGAATCCCTATGATATATTATCTATAAAGTTTAGTATAAGTTTTTTTCAAAAATATGAGGCATATGAGAAAACAGACAAATGTGAATACTTAAGATAGAAACAGTCAACAGAAAGTGAACCTGAGATGACTAGACCCCAGAGTTAGCAGTAAAGAATTCTGAAACTGTCACCCTAAAAAAGTTCAAGGACCTTAAAGGAAGAGATGGTCTGCATGAATGAAAACATGAACAATCTCAACAGAAAAATGCAAATTTAAATAGAACAAAATGAAAGTTCTAAGACTAAAAAATATACTACCTAAAATAAAAAACTCAGTGCATACTCTTAGCAGCACATGACAGACAAAAACTAAGTATCCACTCTAAACAACAAAAAGGTAATAGATTGAAGAACATGAACAGAATCTCAGTGACCTATGGGACATAATTGAGCAATCCAACATGCATATAATCTGAGTACCAAAAGGAAAGAAGAAAGAAAATGGGGCTGGAAAAATACTTGAAGAAATAATAGCTGAAAATATATCCAATTTGATGAAAAAAATATCAATTTAGAGTTCCAATAATAATCACTGAAAACCAAGCAGGATAAATACCAAAAAAACTCATAGAGACAGATAATTGTCAAACTGCTGAAAACCAAAAATAAAGAGAAAATCTTGGGAGCAGACAGCTAAAAGGGTATGTTACATGCAAATGACTTCTCATCAGAAACAGCAGAGGCCAGAAGACAAGGCAATAATGTCTTTTAAACACCTCCCCCAAAGGTAAATATAAACTCATCATTCTATATCCAGCAAAAATTATCTTTTACAAATTAGATGAAATAAAAAACATTTCCAAATTTATGAAAACTGAGAGGATTTGTTGCTAATAGACTTGTACTACAAAAAACACCAAAAGAAGTCCTTCAGGCTGAAGGGAAACGATACCAGATGAAACTGGCATCACATTTATAGGAAAATAAGAGCAACAACAGAAATGATAAATGTGAAAATCATTTTTAAGACTATATTTTTCCCTCTTGCTTATTTAAGAATAAAATTGACTGTAAAACAATAATGACACTTCATTGTGGGGTTTTATTATATATAGATGCAGAACAAAGCTATGTGCTATGACACTAGCACAAAGGAAGAGGGTAAATGGAATTATATTGTTTGAAATTTCTTACATTTTCTGAGAAGTGATACAGGATTAAATCTGCACAGACAGCGATAAGCTAAAGATGTATATTGTTTTTTCTAGAGAAACTACTAAAAAATAGAAGGCTATATAATTAAAAAGCCAACAGGAGAATTAAAATCAAGAATTAAAAATATTCGATTAATCCAAAAGCAGGAAGGATGGAGAAACAGAGGGACTAAAATCACATGAAACTAATAGAAAATAAATAGCAAAATGGTTAACTTAAACGGTACCATGTAACTAATTATATTTAATGTAATTAATCTAACTATTTAAAAAGCATAGATTGTCAGACTAGGGGGAAAAGCAAGATGCAACTACATTGTATCTACTAGAAATTCACTAAAGACACTAATAAGCTAAAAAAAGAGAACCTTGTGCAAGTGCTTAGTATATGGAAACTGTGTGGCTTTAAGAGGAGAGCGAGGGGCGGACAGGAGGAGTATGGAAGGAGGGAGGGTATTTGGGGGGACCTCACCTAATGTGCATGATGCAAAGGTACATTTCAAAACTATTAAGAAATGAATATAATTGTGATGGGTGTGTTACTTAGTTCAATGTAAGCATTTCACATTGTATATCAAAGCACTACCCTGAACCCCATAAATGCATCAATGTACAAAGTTATGATTTAATAAAAATAATAATAATAAAAAGACTAACAGACAAAGACTTCAACACAAGGATTATTATCAAAGATAAAGAGGTACATTTCATAAATATGTGTGCATCTGATAAGACTGTCAAAATGTCTGATAGGACTGAACAGAAAAATAGAGAAAGCACAA
>CAUYQV010168318.1:0-18360 GCA_963574575.1 Galagoides demidoff
CCCCCCCCCCCACCACCTCCCCCCCCCCACCCCCAGCAGCCCACACACAGCACACTCCACAATCCCCCACACCCCCGCCCACACCACTACAACTAACATACATGAAACACTCAAACCCCTCTTCCACCGATACTACGCGGCACCCCCCCCAAAAGCACCCCCATGCCACCCCCCCAATCACCGGGGAACCCCCCCCCACCGGGGCCCCGGGCCCCCGGTTCCCGGGACTGGTGCCAAAAACCCCCCCCGGGCCCCCCCCCCCCCCCGTCTCCCGGGACTCCAACCACACAGCAGACCCGTGCCCTCCCAGCTCCTCCACGCCCCGTCGCCCAGGATTCGAGTCACACAGTAGACTGGACAATGCCCCACATCCCCGCCTTCAGGTCTTCATGTTAGATAGTTGTAACAATGAATCCCTAAGTCCACGGATATTACTGTTGTCTCCAATCTGCTCTGAACTCCACCTGGTTAATTTTTTATCTCAGACACTGCATTTCCCAGATCTAGATTCCCATGTGGCTCTTTCTTTAGCTTCCATTTCTCTGCTGGGCCTTCCCACTTTTCAGTAGGAGCACGTTTTCCTTCCATCCGTGGGCGTGGCTGTGTACGTGGCTGTGTATGTGCGTCTGGTAATTTCAGCGTTGAGTCAGTGTCCTGGGTGGTCAATCTCCATTGTGGTATCTTCTCTTGAGTAAGGCTCACCTTTTCTTTCCTAAGAAAGTCTAATGATATGAGCTGCACCTGCACTTTGTGAATGACGTGTTATAGATTCCACTTTCTTTCACAGTCCCCTGAAGAATGTTGTCATTTTTGTTCAATAATAATTAACTTGGCTGGACTAAAACAAAAACTCTGAGAGCAGAAATCGCCGTTCAATTCTTTTCAGCTTTTGCCCAGCTGCTGGAAATCTTGTCCCACGAATACATATATAAGTAATCGGGAGATGTGAGCAGTTTGCACATAGTGTTTGAAACCACCCCCCATCCTAATTCCTCTGTAATACTCTTTAAAAAACGTAAGAGCACAGGGATCTGTCTAAGCTCCAGCCACCCTGCATGGCATCGACCAAGGCCAACCTTCCAGGTGGGGGCTGTGGGGAGGGAGGCCCCTGCAGGTGCCACCTCCCAGCTGCCCACCTCCTCCTAGACTCCGCTTCTTTGCCGCTCTGGCAGTTGTCCTCCATTCTGCCCAGAATCTACACCTCCTCGCTGCAGGAGGGACGCTCTGCACCAGCATCTTGGCCACACTCTTACAGGGCCAGGGAGTCAGTATTTCTCCTGGTCCCCATGACAGTTCTGGAGGCAGGTGGCACTAGCTTTCTTGTACAAGATGTTGTTGTAATTGGCTGCTTCCTGTCTGGTTTTGCCACCTTGGAAGCTCTGAAGAAAGGGGCCATGCGTGCCCTGTGCCCTGCTAGACCTCCAGAGCACCATGCAGCCGCCGCCAGCTCAGTCTCACCCTGCACCCCCCTGGAGTCCAGGCTGGCTCACCTTGCGTGAGGGTAGAGGGTGCAGGAGAGGGTAGGCAGTCCAGAGGGGAGATGGCAGCTCGCTGGCACAGGTGATGGCACCCCACGGGCCCCCGAGGACAATGACGCAACTCATGGAGCACGAACATGTCTCATTTTATCCCGAGACCGACCAGAGAGGCCAGCGACACTACTTCCATTCCTCTGGTGAGCAATGAGGCTCAGGGGTCCACTCACATGGCCGGGAGTGAGGACCCAGCAGCCTGAAGCCAGGCCTGCCTATCTCTGCTCCTGGCACCTTGTGTGTCTCAGCCGGGGTCTGAAGGCAGGAGCCATCACCTCAGCCCTGAAGTCCCTGCTGCCCTTGTTGCCAGCCGAGCCTCAGGCTGGAAGCTGCATTTGGGGAGCAGGTGGGGAAGCCTGAGTGGTGGGGATGGTGGAGGGCGAGCTGGAGTCTGGGGACAGGCTGCAGATAAGACGACTGCCCCAGGCACTGCCTCTGCTCCGACTCAGACCCGCCACACTCACTGCTGAAGCGCCTTTGAAAACAAGGGCACATGCCACCCAGAAAGAAACCATGGGGTGAGCAGGGGCCTGGAATGACTCCACGAGAGCACTGTGTGCCACAGATACAGAGGACATCTGGAGAGGCCAGCTGGCCCAGCACCTCGGCCACACCACATATGCCAGCCAACAGAGGGGACAGCCTTGCTCTCTCTGCTCCTCTCAGGAAGCTGAGTTTATGTCCCTGGGGGCTGTGGCACATGCTGGCAGGTGTGTGCTTCATTGACAATGTGGATGAGACCACGGCTTAGCGCACTCCGCCCCACACACCGGAGTCCTAAAGTTCAAATGCAGCAGCATTCTTAGTCACACACAGGCCTTTGCATGGGTTGGAAAGGCCTGCCCACCCCAGTGGCTTTTTCCTAGTGAGCTCAGTTCAAGGCCCGTGCGTCCCCACAGGCAGACAGCTACACTAGCCTGCCGCGCTGAGGGGCTGGCTGCAGAAATGAACTGAGGCATTCCACCATTCCTTCATGAAAACCAGCAGCAAGTGAGAACAAGAGAGGGCCCTCGGTGGTCCTGTGGAGGACACCTGTCTACTCCTGCCCCACCAGCCCCTCCAGGGCTCTAGCCCACGTGAGAACCCCATGCTGTCCCTAAGCAGGAGGCATCTTTGCCCAATCACAGTCCAGGCAGCTCCCCTGGGCCCCTACAAATAGCTCCCACCTGCAGCTTGTCCCTGAAACTGCCCCTGAGGTCACCAGTGCTACCCATGGCACACACAGTGTGTCCTTACCTATGGGCTTGGCCCTGGGTCCCTCAAGGGCAGAAGGTGCCGGCACAATCACTGGCCCCCGGTGTCATGCCTGGTGCAAGGCAGACACCCTAACTGAGTGCTGAGTGAAGATGCCACCGGATGGGGGTGTCTGTGCTGTTCACACACCACCACCCTCCACCCTCCCGCACTGCTCTGCTGCATAGCCAGTGCCCTGCTCACCTAAGGGGCAGGTGCTGCTGCAGGCCCCTCTACCCACAGGTCTCCCCAACCTCAGCTCAGGCTCCCACAACCACCTGTCTCTCCTCCCATGTTGCCCCCAGCCCTGGGTCAGGCCTCCCAACCTCCTCTCTCACCCCCATTAATTCAACCCCGGGCCTACCCTGAGACCCAGGCGGCCCCTCAAAGCACACAGCTGCCATAGACTTGGATGTTTAGAGACCTCTAACAGCACCTCGTGGCCAGATACTGTAATTTCAGCTCTTAAGTTTAGAGTGGGAGGAGGGTAGAACCTCCTGTGTGGGCCTTGGAGAGATGCTGGCCAAGTCCTAGAGCCTCAGGGACCCTTTGTCCATCTCTCTCCTCTCCTTACACAATCCAAAGCTATCAGGACTTGCGCATCCCAAGAAATTCATGGAGGGCACCTGGCAGCCCAGAGCCCACAGCAGGAGGGCATCACCCATGCTGCAGTTCCCATTTCCTGCAGCTGCTGTGAGAATCACATGTGGTACCCCTGTCTGGATGCCCCCAAATACTGATGTGTAAGCTCAGGGTGAACCGGGGCCAGCGGGCGCCCTATTGCACTGAAATGTCCTCCCAGCAGCCCTAGCAGGCAGTGATGAGGAAACTGAGGCACAGGCCACAGAGGAGCCACGCAGCAGAGGGGCCTGGCTCCAGAGGCCATGCCCTTGACCAGCAGACCCCGTGTGCCAGGGTTCACCTGGCTGCTCTGTGTGCTCCTCCCTGCTCGGCAACTCTGGGAGACACACGCCTGGTCCGAGACCTCCATGCCCCAATGACAGCCAGAAGTTACGCGGCCAGGGAGCAGGACAGAGGCTATTAGGGCTGTGTGGGGGCTCAGTGGAGGCTGCAGAGACCACTAGCTGGCCAAGGGGAAGGGACAAACCCAAGAGGGTAAATGGGACTAGTGGGGCTTTGCATCTCATTTGTTGCCTCCCTGATCTGCCTAAAAGTAAAATCTAGCAGAAAGGTTAGGTCCAGCAGGAAATGGAGGCCTCTGATGGAGGCACTTGCTTCTGACCTAACAAATTACAGTCGTGGGACAACAGCCATGCCAGAACCAGGCCACAGGCAGACCTGAGCAGCGAGGGGACAGTTCCGTTGTCGGAGCAGGTGGTAGGAAAAATTGCTGTCTCCTACCCTGCCCCAGGCAGCCTGAGGGCCATGGTGGGTACTGCAGATGCCTGGGGCAGTGAGAACCTATCTCCCCACCCCCCACCCCCGCAGCCAGGGCTGCCATGGGGGTGCCGTGGACACGGCATTTCCCAGCAAGGCTCCAACACAAGGCTGGCCCCAGTATATAAGGTTTGTTTTTTTCCCAGGCAAAAGCTGAACAACAATGGTGGGACCAGGAAAGCTCCCAGTTCACAGGAAACACTGTGTCACTGCCGCAGGCTGTGTGAGGTCACCGCGACGCTCGGGTCACGTGCGGTGGCTTCTGTTCACATGCTGTGTGTGATAAACTGGCACTTCTTTGGCTGGGGGGCAGGGGAGAATGGGAAAGCTGCCTATAAATGTTGAACAAAAGCTCTGGAATGGGAATAGGGACTTACAGGCTTTTTTTCAATAGACAAAGCCTCCACATGGAGATACATTTGTATTCTTACACAAAAATGTCATAACACTGAACACATGAGCATGAGTCCTGCGTGAGAAACGCTTGCCATACTTGAGTGACCTCTGACAAGTTAAGAGTGGACAAAGTGGCTGTGTGAGGTCGCAGCTGAGAGCAGAGTGGGTGCTGCCCAGACACCCGGGGGTCAGATGCCCATGGCTGGGCCACCTTTTCCTAGTGAGGGCCCCTGATTCTGGGACTCCCTGGCAGTGGGGCTCTGCATGGGGGTAGGGTAAGGGAGCTGCAAGGAACATTCCAGAATCAGCAAAGACACAGGAAGGTGGAGAGGAGGGATGATGAAGGAGGTAAGCTCAGTGTTTTCTCTGGGGCTACACTTCAAACAGGTCCTGATGGTCAAGGTGAACGGACAAGACTGCCACCAGGCCCTTCTCCACCCTAGCCTGTAGCCCCCAGCCCCTTCCCAGAGGCCCAGGGACAGGTCTGGAGCCCTGTGTGGTTCAGTAGGAGGCCTCCTCTCTGGGCTTCCCAGCCTCCAACATGCCCACAGGCTGCCACTACTGGGGACAGCTAGCAGGAGCAGTACAGGGCACGGCCCCAAGGCTGGACTCAGGGACTCCTTCCATGCTTGAGTGTGGACTGTGGTGAGAGTGGCCACAGAGGGGCCTGGGAATTCTAGATGGAGGCCAAGGGGTTCAAAGGCAGCATTCGAGCATACTGACTGCTCAGCTAACTTGCTCACGGCCTTTCTGTGCTAGTCCTGAGGCTGGGCTTGGACCCTGCCAGCCCTGCACCCCTGCGCAGGGCTGCTGCTCCTGTTCTCCGACAGGGAAGAGCCTCAGTAGCACGAGACATGCTGGCTCAGATCCTTGCAGAGAGCAGGCGGGAAGCTCCTCTTGATTCTGTGATGGCCCTACAGTGCTGTCTGCTGCCCCGCTTGTGGGGCCCTTTTCACTGGCTACCTCGCAGGAATGTCCTCACTGGCCCTGCTTTGGATGAGGACTTTGGCTGCCCGCGGCCCTGACTATAGCTCTTAAATACAGATGCTGTAATAAGCAAACACTTTGTAACAACCCAGTGATGTTACTGAAGCTGCACAAGCAACTATACGTGTTTGGCTTAGGATTCCAGGAACTTCCTAATGAGTACAAAACCCAGTGCACAGCCTGCCGCCTGGGCCTGACCTCAAGGCCAAAGTTGGCCACAGCCTCACCTGCCCCTCACAGGTTCATCAGTGCCGAAACTGACAGCCCAGGCTTTGGAGAAGAGAAAGTAAAGTTTTTTAAATTCAACGTGTCCACAACCTGTCTCTTCATCTGCTGCTCCATACCTAGGTCTCCTTTGGGGTTCCCTAACTCAAGAGAGAACACTCTAGCACCCATGCCAGCAGAACCCCAAGGGGAGAAGGGGCCAGGTGTTCTTGACCTCCTGGTCACATGTCCCCATACAGTATTTGTCCCCGTCAGCTCCTGCTGCCCACAGGGCCTTTGCACACACTGCTGTGTCTGCCCTTTACCTGGGCCACCGACTTCTTAGTGCCCTGAAAAGAGCTGCACTTGTAAGGGTCACTTCGTGTACACACAACAGAGTTCGAATTGTCCCCTGCTTCCTCCCTTGTCCCTCCACAACCACCCTCACAGCCAGAGTGATCACTTAAAAACCCAAAGGAGAGAGTGATGCTGCACTTCCGACACCCATCATGACTTCCAGCCCTGGGATAAAGTCCAAACTCCTGCCCACCGCCTGCAAGGCCCCATCCTGCAGGCTGGGCCAGCCCACAGAGACCTCATCTGCCCCAGCCACCCCACCCTACCTTCTGTTCCTAGAAGCTGCTGGCTCATATCCAGCTCAGGACCCAGCCACAGAGGCCTCTAAGTGGAAGCCCCACCAGCCACCTGGGCAGTACCCCTCCCTCAGCACCAAGCACCATCTCAACTTACTCTGCTCATTTGTTTGCTTTCTTACTATCTGAGCATCACAGAAGGTTCTCCACAAACCCTCAGTGAGTGAAAAACGCTACCATCAGGATGGCTCCCACCAGACGACATCCTCTGTGGCAGAGACCACACTAGCCTCTCCAGCAGGTAGATGGGTCTGACAACAGATCTGCCAGGTGTCATGGCAACTTCCAGGCCAAGGAGGCGAGGCAGGGCCTCCCTCATAGCCAGGACCCTGAGAGCATCAGAGGCCACCATGGGCACCCATCCCCTACTGGGTGTGGGACTGTGGGAGCAGACTGGGCCTTGAACACCCTGTCATCATGTAAGGGGACACACTGATAAAGATGGATGTTCTCAAGATTAAGAAAGCACCGAATGCACCTGGCACCTGACACTCCTGGACACCAGGACCTTTCCTGCCCCGCTGAGGCTGCAAGGATTTCCACAGGAAGCCAGTTCAGAGCACTGCAAGGATAGTTCAATGGCTTAGTTACGTGATTCTAAGAAAGTACTCTGAGAGTCCGTTTGCTCACAGTAATAGTGTGTAAAAGCCTCTGTGGGACTATCCCACACACAGCAGTGGAGCCTGCTCTCTGAAGCAGGATCAAGTGTGGGCCTCAGTTTCTGCATCCTCAATGCAAGACCCGGGCACCTCCAGCTGTCAGGCTGGGGGCTCCCCAAGTTTCATGTGCTCCACAAATGACAACTCCAGGACTGAGGGCCGTGCCCAAAGCACCCCTTCCATCGATCAGAAGCCCCTCGGAACGCTCAGAGGGAGCCATTTCTGTCCCCAGAGAACGTCCCAGTAAAGACCCACAGGTGCTCTGCGCAGGCCCTGCAAAGCCACAGGACAATCCTTGCATGATGGACCAATGGTTGGAGGGTGGAGGGACACTGAGGCAGTGGCTCTGGTACTAGGTAGAGGATGAGCTGGGCTATGAACCACAGTGGGAGAAAACACTGGCTTCCTGTGAAATCAGCTGCCAGAAAGTCTCCTCCGGCCTCAGGAATTGCTACACTGACATCTGAAGACATCAACAGGAGCATGGCAACAGGAGGCACCACAGGTGTCCTCTCCATGTGGGACAGGGAGGGAGGTGCCACACAGGGCGCTTGCCACAATAACGCCGGTGCGTGACAAGTTATCCTCCCGAGTGGGGAGGCCGTTATGCTGCAAGAGATATCAATGGAACCTTGGGGAAGGGGGTTTCCCACATGACTGGGCAGGGAGGAGTCTCCACCCTGCTCTGCTGGGCAGCAGGTGGGGGGATGATGGTGCTGGTATAAGCCCCTAGGCAAGAGTCAATGATGGAGGGGAGGGACACGGCAGGAGGGGCTTCCAGGCAAGGAAGGGGACCACCTTTGCACGTGGCCCAGGTCCTCATGCAGACAGACAGCCTGTCTGGAATGTTCTCCTCTCCTGGAATGGAGAGGGCACTGCCGCAGAAATTTTCTTGGAACCAAACCAGGGGGTAACAAGCTATAGACTCAGCTCTGCCCCTCTCCAGGCTCACCTCTGCCCCTCCCAGCAGTGGGGCTCAGAAGTGATGTGACCTCCCTGGAGCATATCACCCATCACTGTGGGGTTTTGTTCCCTGGCCTGGAATGGTTGTGCTGCTTGGTGGCCACAATACTGGCCGGTGTACACTGAGGACAGGGTGCCTGCCACACTACCCGTTCTCAACATGCACTTTGTAAAATGAAATTGATTATTTAGCTCCAGGCCTGTGGCTGTTGCCTCATCTCCCAGGGCAGATTGGGGTACAGGAGCCCAACGCTCAGCTCTGTGCTCAAAGGACCCGCAGAAGTCCCAGCTGAACTCATTCAATGCCATCCTGGTAAAACTCCTTGACCCAGAGTAGCATTGCTTAGAACCAAGTGCTGTGAAACCAACAGCAGACAGCACCAACTCTGCTGAAAAGCCCCTGCACAAAGGTGGAATGATGAGGATGAGCACGAGCCCGGGAGACCCGTTCTCTAAGCATGAGCTCCAGGCAACAGCCAGAAGCACTTCAAACCCAGAAGGCAGAGGCTGTCTACACAGACTGCACTTCCGGTGAGGAGAAAGGGAATATGGGGGGCCAAAGCCTCCTGAGAGTCCCACGATGAATCCAAGGGACGATTTTGTTTTTGTGAGACAGAATCTCACTCACTGCATTGTATAGAGTGCCATGGCATCATCACCTCAAACACTCAGGCTCAGGTGATCCTCTTGCCTCAGCTTCCTGTGTAGCTGGGACTACAGGCACCCACCACTTGGGTGCTTGGCTAGTTTTTTCTATTTTTAGTAGAGATGGGGTCTCCCTCTTATTCAGGCTGGTTTCCAACTCCTGAGCTCAGGCAATCCACCCTCCCACCCCCAGCCTCCCAGGTGCTAGGATCATAGGCGTTAAGTGACTCTGTTTTTAAGAACTGGTCAGGAAAACAGAGCCACAGGGGGCCAGACCAGGTCAGGTTTGGCAGAGACTGGGTGGTGCCAGGGCTCAGGCTGCACACACAAAGGACCAGCCTGGCAGCCTCCCCCCACCCCCCCAACTGCTGCTGGGTTGAAAACCTATCAAAATACAAGCAGCAGTTCTCATAGACATGTTCTCAATGACAAGAAACGTTAAGTGTGTGTGTGTGCTGTAAACGATGTAAAATTTTTTAAAATGTGATTGAAATTTATGAAACATTACTTCTGACTCTGGCTGTAAAAAAGTCAGGAGCCGGTTCTTTTTCCAAGCCCTATTTAATCTACAGGTAGGCGTCCCATGAAGTCACCCTGGACTTTCCCTCTTGTCCAGTCTGACCATTCCCAAATTTGCAATCTCCCTAAGATTTCCCATCTTATGATACATTTTATCTGCAAAGGCCAAGTTCATGTGACAGTCACCTGCACTTCCAACAGCATATCCCAGCGTCTCTTCTGTAGCGTTCTCAAAATAGTTCCTAAGCCACAAAATATACCCAACACATCCCCACACTTCACTTAAGGTGGGGTGGTGGTGCAAAAGACCTATTCTGCACCCAAAGACAATCTGTTCACATAATTACAGGTGTACATGTTATCTATGACTTACATCAAAACTTACATCGATCTAGTCTCACTCTGTCACCCTCAGTATAGTGCTGTAGTGTCATAGCTCACAGTAACCTTAAACTCCTGGATTCACGAGATCCTCCTGCCTCAGCCTCCTGAGTAGCTGGGACTACAGGCACATAATCCCTGGCCAGTTTTTCTATTTTTAGTAGAGACAGGGGGTCCCACTCTTGCTCAGGCTTGTGTTGAACTCCTGTGTACCTTGGCCTCCCAGAGTACTAGATAGGCCTCCAGGGTGTGAGTTGTGGTAGCCAGCCTTAGGTATTTTTAAAGACAAAATTACCATCATCCAGGAAAATATTTTGCTCATGGACACATTCTATACTGATGGCTTTAAAGGGCAGGGTTAAGATAGCATTTGTTCTAAAATTTACTTTGAAAGAAAACTCTTATTCTTTCCACGATTCTAACTTTATTTTCGATGAGTGTTTAAGAGAGATATTCAACATCTACAGATTAATTCCTTTAAGAAACAATGCACCCTTCCCTAAAGAGCCATGGATGATTGGGCCGCGCTCGCCTGGCCGGGAGAGTGGGACTGCCCACGAGCCACCACAACCTCAAACCTCATCTCTGAGTAAGCAGGCACCTTCTCCTATCATTTCAACATGTATTTGTAATGTTCTGTTAATATTCATTTAGCTTATTTGTGGTTTTATTATAAAGGTAAGCAATCATTTTCTGTAGGAATAATTGACAACATTATCTCTATCTTCTTTGTGTTCTAAAATTTTAAAGTTACAATGATCTAATAAGCTTGGAAACTGCCAAGACATGTTACGTTGCTCACTCTAAACTACTGTTACTTTATCAGCGCTCACACGCAATGTCAAAAAGCAGAATCACTCAGCTTTCTCAGTAAATCACCTCCTTGCAGTGGCAGGTAAAGCCTTCTGTGTCCTGACCCTGCCCACCTCTCCAACTGCTCTGTTCAAGCTGTGCCCTTCTATCATGCGAGACTAGTCCCCACTTCCTAACATGCCACACTCCCCGCTACTCCTCTCCCCACTACTTCACGCCCAGCACCTGCCTCACTGACCCTTTCTCACCTTTTCCAACACAGAGGTGCAGTGTCCCCTGACTTCCCGCCCTTCTGCACCAAGTCGGGTAAACCTTCCCTGTGTTTTGTTCCCACTGAACCCCATGCTCCCCTGTGTAAGAGGAGGTGACAACTTGTATTTTAACTGTCCTTCCTCATCTTTCTTCTCTAAACAAGGCAGAAAGCACTATCTTCACCCCAAAGTCACACTGTGCACCCTTCATGCTGGAATGGAATGGACAGCCTGGCCTTAACCACCCGCCAGCCTCTACCTGGAGCTACGTAATCCCCAGGACAAACATCTGGCTTCCCACATTTCTGCTCAGCACATCGCCAACCTTGCCAAACTGTAAGTGCTCTGGTCATGTGTCCAGGTCTCCTAGCTGCTTATTCCATCTCCAATACTGGAAATAAGGCCTGGTGCCCCAATTCAGAGTCACAAAGATGTGGAAACAACCCAAGTGCCCATCAACCCACGATGGATTAATAAAGTGTGGCATATGGACACCATGGAATACTATTCAGTCATTAAGAAAAAGACGGAAACGTTTCATCTTTTGTGTTTACCTGGATGGCTTTGGAGACCATCTCTTAGTAAAGTATCACAAGAATAGGAAAGCAAGCATTCCACCACTAATTTGAATCCAGTAGATGAGCAACTACAGGCTCAAAAGAAAAAAATCATAATTAACTTCAAGAAGAGGGGAAGGGGGAGGGGCTCAATAATCTCCCCCTTAGTGAGCAGAGTGCAGGGTACACGGGAGGCCTCATGGGGGAAGGGCTTAGACACAACTCTGACTTTTCCTAGCAAATGCCAACAATGTGGCCTAATCATACGTACCCTTACATTAATGGCGGGTGGGAGGGCAGTGCCTAGCACCTAGCAGGTAAGTGATAGGTTAAGTATTTGATGGAAGAATAATAAATATGCATATAGCTCCTGGGGGAAATTACTATGGTTGACATTTCATTGTTTTAAAAGTACAATGATCTGAAATGCAAGGAAATACAGACTTCCCAATCCAAACAAAACATCCTGGCACAAAAAGTTCTTTGATTATTATAGTCAAAATTCAGGAACCTTTGACCACGCCCACCCCAAATACAAGCAATGGTATGCCACTCAGCCAAAAAAAGAAACCTGAGTTTCAGCCTGGGTCTCCTTGATGTCTGTGGGCAGACCTGGGTGCAGCGCCTGTGGCCCCAGGCTCTCTCTAGCAGAGTCAAGTGTCATGCTGCTACTGGGAGTGGAGCTGAAAAGTGTACCAACTCCCATGTAACTAAAATCCTACCCTGCTTCTACAAAGCGGTTTTATAATTCAGTAGAACTGTGTTACCGTAAGTGGGTTATATTCATTTGTTTTAATTTCCTTTACATCAGCATATTTCAGTATTAACATCAAGCCAGTACAGAGTGGTACAGTGCGGGGCACAGAATTCGTTAGGCCTGTTTTAATAGTAACTCTCAAACAATCGGAAACTACATTTTTATCCGGAATGTACCAATCCCCTCGGGTGCTAGATGACGGGAGATGACAGTACATGATTCTCCCTTTGGTGCATGACTGCCAACTGCAGCTGGTTTTAACTATTTGGTGGGCGCCTGGCCTGGGGCCCTGGCTCAGCTGAGCTCATATGCAGGCTCCCAGACAGGTGACGTGTCCCCACACTAGCCTGCGTCTCCACACTTGGGTCTTGGGTCACTCTCCAAGCTTTCCTTAAGTCTCTAGTTAGCAGGACATCCAACTTTTAGTTGAATTCTAGAGTGCTCATGTTTTTTCATTTTATTGTGATAAAATATACACTACAGAAAACTTAACCATTTCAATCATTTACATAGAGAGTTGGGCGGCACCAAGCACATTCATACTGCTGTGCAGCCACTGGCACCACTGCCACCTCATACTTCCTGAACTACTTCCCAAAATGAAACTCTGAGACCTTAAAAGTGACTTCTGCCCCACCTCCCCCCCATTCTACTGTCCCTCTCAGTGAGGGTGATGCAGCTCCTGCAGGGCCCTCGTATGAATGGACTCCTGCAGTGTTTGTCCTTCTCTGACTGGTTTATGTTACTGGGCACAAAGTCCTTGAATGCCAGCCAGTCGTGGCCACTCACTTTCCCCTCCCGCTCCACGCCTGCAGTCCAGTCCTGCCTGCCTCCTAGCTCGATGGAGCCCCTGGAAGGTAGAGGGTGTGTCCCTGGCGCCAGCCCCTGACCTAACACAGGGGAGGCACCAGCGGATACTGGGCACTGATGGAGGCAGCACCCTCCCCAATGCCGGGCACGGCGCTGGGTGTCCACACCTGGCACACTCCCCACAGACTGTGGGCTGCACAGCGCACTGCTGTGCCTGAGGGTGCTGATGAGCAGCCACACGCCGGCCACAGGCTGCGATGAGGGTGCCCAGGCAATCCAGGCACAGGCACCCTTCTACTAAGAGTCTCCCCAGGCTTTTCAACATTAGTTACCAGCCCTGAGTCGGTCTGGCAAAGAAAAAAACTGCCCCGTGTGAAGCAGGACAGAGAGTCTCAACTGCTGTGACAAAGTGGGGCACGGGACCCAAGTGATCAGGGCAGGGGTGCCCCTTCAGAACCCTGCCTGCCAAAAGCAGACTTTCTGGGGGGAGCTGCTGAGTCTCATTTTTCAAAACAGGAAAATAAACTACAGTGTGCTAACTGCAGGTGCCCCTCGGGCCACCAGGCACCTTCAGACCCTTCTCACTACATACAAAGGAAATTCCTAGAAAGGTGCCAAGTGTGTTCAGGCACCAACCTCCCAGGCAAGGGAGCTGTATGCAACATCACACAAGTCAGGCGGCCAGGGAGTTTTAACAGGCGCCAGTTGGACACACCCTGGACAGAGTAGGCAGTGGGCACAGGGGGTACCTGCTCAGCATCCAGGGGCCCAGTCCAGGAGGTGCTCACAGATCACGGCACGATGCCTACTTAGCTGCACGTCCACACACTCACACGCACTGATGGATGTGTTTTTACTTGGATACAGTCCCCAACAAAGCCTGCGCTTACAGGTGCACCCTGTGGCTTAGGCCACTCGCAGCTTTAGAGCAGCACTCCAGGCTCCTCTGGGGACAGGGCTGTGGGCTTGGACCTGCTGGTGACTCAGTGCCAGACTGTGGCCTGGTCACCTTGGCATACCTGCTCCCACTAGCACCTGTCCTCCAATGGCCAGGACCTCCCCTAACCCAGGGAGTAGAGAGAAATGATGGGCACTTAACACATTTTAAATGCCCAGTGTTCCTGTGAGGTGAGCCTCCCACAAGAGGAAAAGACAAGCTTCACATGATAGCCGACTGTGTCCTAAGAGTCCCAGTTCACACCAAGACATAGGAAAGAGTAACAGCATCTGGGGACAGCTGTGAAGGGAGCACGAGTCTTAGTCATCACACCCAGCCTCCTGAATTAGAATAAGCCTGGCGTTTCTCAGGCAGTGTTTGTGTGTACCCAGAGGCTGCTCTAGCCTGGGTTTCCACTGAGCACGCTAGGATCTCACACTAGGCTAGTCCTACCTCAGGAGTCAACAGACAGGGACAAATGACACCCCTCCTTTTTTCCCTTGAATATACTTCCTGAACTGGAGGAAATTGTAAAAAAAGCGACACTTTCCCTTCCCAAGGGAAAAGACCACTTGGGAGCAAAACACCCCCACAGGAATGAACAGCCAGGATGGGCGCTCCAGCAAAGCTGTGGGACTCAGAGCCCTGGGCTGGCTCTTCAGAAAGGTCTCCCCAGGGCTTTGCAGCCATCTGTCCCCAAATATTCCTTCAGACGACATCACAGAAGCCAATTCAATTCTAACTTTGAAACACAGATTCACCACCTGCCTTGTACAGCCATGAGAACATGTACAGCAGGGAACTGTGCCACCCAGGTGCTGAGGATGGCCGGGGCAGGCCACAAGGGGAAGGTGGGGACAGCCCCAGGCTCCACAGAGCAGGCGAGGGTCTCCTGGGCCTTGCTGGTGGCCGGTAGGTCACTTCATACCCTCACTCTCCCCCTTCTTCAGGGCAGAGCTCTGGGTCTTTTCAGAAACCACCGGCACTAATAACATAAAAACCACTTCGCAGGCTGCAGGTGCTGCTCTGATGTCCTTTGAGTGACTTTCTGGGCCTGAGGATGTTACGTATTTTAAACATCTCCTCCAAAAGCTCACAATCTAATAGAGGAGGTAGAAATTTAGCACAAAAGAGATGTGGCACCTCAAGCAAGCAAAGACGCCATAAGCAGTGATTCTGCATCAAGAACGGCTAGGCGGCTCGGCACCTATAGCTCAAGCAGCTAGGGCACCAGCCACATACTGGTGGTGTGTGGCTGGCAGGTTCAAATCCAGCACGGGCCTGCCAAACAATGACAACTACAACCAAAAAATGGCTGGGCGTGGTGGCGGGCGCCTGTAGTCCCAGCTGCTTGGGAGACTGAGGCAAGAGAATCACTTAAGCCCAAGAGTTAGAGGTTGCTGTGAGCTGTGATGCCATAGCTCTCTACGGAGGGTGACAGCTTGAGACTCTGTCTCAAAAAAAGAAACAAACAGAAGAAAAACAACAGCCAGGAAACCACCCCTGGCTCTTTCAGGGAGGTGGATGGGCAGCTCCACAGAGTGGCCAGTACCTTACCTGCAGTAGATGGCCACCCAGGTGCACTCCCCAGGTCTTGAGGGACAGTGACAGGGCCCAACACTGCCTGCCTAGTGTGTAAGTGGGCTGGATACTTCCAAGGGTTAGGACAAAGTGGAGGTGTCAGCTGCTTGCGGGGATGGGGACAGGAACAGATAGAAGCCTGTCTACCCTGCTGCACCTGCTGAACTCTGAACCCCTAGACTTAAGAAAGCAGAGTTTATACTTAACAACTCACCTTTCACCTTGTGAGTGAGGGTCCCAGAGCTGCTGACAGGGCCCACTCTGCTGCTCATGGGACAGTGCTGACTAATGCCTGCAGTAAGAGGGCACTGTCCTCCCTTCACAGCCACCTGGGTCTAAAGTGTGTGAGCAGGAAAGGAGGAGCGGCCCTCAGGGTCTCTAGGGCACACCCAACCCCTCCTTTGCATGCCAGGGTGGTCTTTCCTCCTAGGCCTGAAATTCCACAACACCTCCCATCCCAGCACTAGGAGTGGCCCTTGCTTGGAGCCCAGAGGTTCCTTCAGAAAAAGAGGCAGCTGCTTGGAATCAAGAGACATGGACTTGGGTCCCACTTTGTCTAGGTAGAAGGTGAACAGGGCCTTTCTTGCCTGGCCTGCTGGATCCCAGCTGTGACAGTGCAGTGTGCCAGGGATGGACAGGGGTATGGCAATTGGCAAGCAGCTGGCAGGGACAGTCCGAATCCCCATCCAGGGTCAGAGGAGAAAGGGATGAGCCCTCCTAGGAGCCCAGCTTTGACCTCCCTTCACAGGGAGGTGAAAACAGAAGAACTGCATATTCCCCAAGAACAGACACGGGCATATCCTGCCAAGTCTGTTTTCATACACATGCATCTTGCTGAGGACTGTAGGAAAGCACTAGTCACCAAAAATAAAAATCCAGACTCAAACTTTACCGTGAAAGGAGAACAACGCCGGGTACAGCTGCAAGTAACTACCCAGGGGTCAGGCTCTTCCTAACAATCTAGTTCACGTGACAAATAGAATACAAGAAATAAAGTAAGTACTAGAATCATTATTTTAAAATTTCTCAAACCTAGGCATCCCACAGGCTGGGCCCAAATGCCTTCTATACCAGGAATGGATCTACCTACTTTTCTACAATGAATGTTTAGACCAAGGGGGTAAAAGTCACGATTAAGAATGTTGGATCCTGTATCAAAAGTAAGAACATAACACTCCAATATCAGTAATGGGAGAGAGATAGTGGCTGCGCCAGACAACTTGAGGTTCTCAAGAGAATCAAGAGCTATGTGAGCTGTTGGCTGCTCAGGTTCCGATGGCTGGTGCCCCAGATTAACAGCTGGAAGCTGCACTGCCGTGCTGCTGAGCCACATTTATGCATCTGTTAAACAGCTCGGTGATCCTGCCCTAGACTGCCAGGGCCTGCAGAGGACCTCGATGCACTGGGCCTGGCACTGGTGCTCCCTACCACTGCCAGAGCACAGCCGCCACAGGAGTCAATGTCTGTCTGAGGCTGCTGATCGTAGCAGGTAGCCCAGAGGGCTCTTGAGTTCTGCTCATACTCTGCTCTGGCTCCTCTGTGTAATAGTATCTATTATTAGAAACAAAATCATTTATTAGAAATTACTTCATTAGGAAAGAAAAATATAAACAATAATGCTGTAAGCTCGACTGTAAGAAACTAAAGCGGCCAGAACAGGCATGGTGGCTCATACCTGCAGTCCCAGCACTCCAGAAGACTGAAGCAGGAGGATTGCTTGAGGCCTGGAGTTAAAGGCCAGCCTGGACAACATAGTGAGACCCCTGTCTCACAAAAACAATTACAATTAGCACATACCTGTAGTCCCAGCTACTCAGGAGGCTGAGGCAGGAGGATCACTTAAACCCAGGAGTTCAGGGCAGTGCCTGTGGCTCAGTGAGTAGGGCGCCAACCCCATATACTGAGGTTGGTGGGTTCAAACTTAGCCCCAGCCAAACTGCAACAAAAAAATAGCCGGGCGTTGTGGCAGGCACCTGTAGTCCTAGCTACTTGGGAGGCTGAGGCAAGAGAATTGCCTAAGCCCAAGGAGTTGGAGGTTGTTGTGAGCTGTGACGCCATAGCACTCTACCGAGGCTTAATAAGTGAGACTGTGTCTCAAAAAAAAAAAAAAACCCCAGGAGTTCAAGGTCATAGTTGAGCTACAAAGACATCACTGCACTAATGTCTGGGTGACAGAAAAGCTCTCTTTCCGAATAAAAAAACAAATAAAAGAAATAAAATAAGAAATTAAAACCAAAGTAAACAAAAGAAAAAATATTTAAGAGTATAAATTAATGAAACAGGAAATGGACAATAGAGAAAAATCAATGAAATCAAAAGCTGAGTCTTTTCAAAAGATCAATAACGTTGATAAACCTTTGACCAGACTGATCAAGATCAATTATCAATATCAGAAAAGAAGAAACATCACTACAGACTTTACAGACGTTAAAAAATCACTACCACTACTAAGTGGGCTTAAAAAGACCACATGGGCTTGGCGCCTGTCAATCCGTTTCTCAGTGAGAAGAGTCTCTGAACTATGCCTGTGTCCCCTGGCCTCCTGAAGGCAGGTAGTTCCTCATCCTAGCCACCTCAGCTTCATCACAACAACTGCTGCCTGTGGCTCAAGCCACATACATCTAAGGTGGCGGGTTTGAATCCAGCCTGGGCCCACCAAAACGACGACGACAGCTACAGCCAAAAAAAAAAAAAAAAAAATAGTTGGGCGTTGTGGCAGGCGCCTGTTGCTGTGAGCTGGGATGCCACAGCACTCTACCCAGGGGGATAGCTTAAGGCTCTGTCTCAAAAAAAAAAAAAAGAAGAAGACTGCATGATACAAGGTCAATGCATAAAAGTCACTTCTATTACTCTAGACCAGGGGTCCTCAAACTTTTTAAACAGGGGGCCAGTTCACTGTCCCTCAGACCACTGGAGGGCTGGACTGCAGGCCCCAGGACGAGTCGGCTGATAAACAGGACAGGCAGCAGCAGCAAAAACACCCGGTGGGTGGGATAAATGTCCTAGGTGGGCTGCATGTGGCCCGCGGGCTGTAGTTTGAGGATGCCTGCTCTATACATTGATGAACAATCAGAAATCTAAACC
>CAUYQV010168319.1:0-21070 GCA_963574575.1 Galagoides demidoff
TAAACTGGGTTATATTGAAAGGGTTATGCTTAAAGGTGTATGTTGGGTGGATTATCAGATTACCACGAGGGAGCTACTTATAGGATGGGTGGTAATAAGCTATTTAAATGGATCAATGAGGTCATTGCTGCATTGTGCTCATGTACAAAATTCCCTATATAAGCCAACTGCAAATAAAGAAGCTCGCCATTTTGCCTGAGCGAGCAGATGGTCACCTTTATTTAAAACACAATTTTAATAAGCGTGCTTATTCATCCTGACATTGCTTTTCCGTGAGACCCTTATGGCAATATTAGCCTAATTTCAATATTGTTGTGTCTCAGGGAGTGGAGGGGGGTTCTGAGGAGAGGGAGTGGACAGGGAATGGCTGGCTGGTGGAGCAATCAGATACCACACGGCTTGTATCAATTAGTTTTACCATCAAATACGGGCATGGGCTGTGGTGCTCCAAACCAATCACAATAGTAACATCAAAGATCACTGATCACAGATCACTATGACAAGTACTAATAATACTGAAAAAGTTTGACGTATTGTGAGAATTAAAAATGTAGCCCAGAGACAGTAAGTGAGCAAGGTTGGAAAAATAGCCCCAAAGACTTGCTCCGCATACAGGTGCCACAGACCTTCAATTTGTAAAAAATGTAGTAGCTGTGAAGTGCAGTAAAATAAAGGGTTCCTGTATTTGCCCTTTTCCCTAAGCCTCTTCCCCTGTTCTCAGTGCTAGCCTGAGCCTGGAAGAGGGTGGTACTGGGCTTCTCCCTGAGGCAGACTATACATGGGCAGTGAAGGGAATTGCTGGAGGAGGCTTAGGGACAGAACATATCTACTCCTTCAGCCAGGGCCCTCCAGAACCCAGTCAATGCCAAGGCCCATTAGAAACAATGACTAATAATAATAATAATTTCAGATTGTGAATGAATTTCATCAGGATGATTTGTGGCAGATGGGGGCGCATACCTGTAATCCTAGCACTCTGGGAGGCTGAGGTGGGTGGATTGCTTGGGCTTAGGAGTTCAAGACCAGCCTGAGCAAGAGTGAGACCTTTTCTACTAAAAATAGAAAAAAAACCTAGCTGGATGTAGTGGTATATGCCTGTAGTCTCAGCTATTCGGGAAGCTGAGGCAAGAGGATTGCTTTAGCCCAAGAGCAATTGAGGTTGCTGTGAACTGTGATGCCATGGCATTCTACACAGGGAGACAAAGTGAGACTCTGTCCCAGAAAAAGAGAGAGAGAAAAGAGTAAAGAAAAGAAAAGAAAAGAGAAAAGAGAAGAGGGGAGGGGAGGGGAGGGAAAGGAAGGGAAAGGAACAGAAGGGAAGGGAAGGGAAGGGAGGGGAAGAGAGGGGAGGGGAGGGGAGGGGAGGGGAGGAGGGGAGACGTTAGTTGATGCCCAACCACTGCTAGCTGGGCTGCTGAGAAAGCACAGGCTGTTGGCAGGTGTAGGGGAGAGGCCTTCTCCAGCACAGCCCTCAGCCTGCATCTCTCTGTATGCCCAGGCTGGGGCCACCAAGTCAACAGATCTCACATTACAGGTCTCTTTGTTTGCATGTTTCCCAAATTTACACACACAGTGCCAAGGTGGCAGTCTGGAGGAATTTCTAGCCTCAGTCGCTCCCACTCCCAGGAGTCACCTTGTAGAAGTCAACTCACCAGCCCAGACTCCTCTTCTCTCACTGTGTGCTTCCCCTGAGTGGCCCTGGGTGCCTTTTCCTGCTGGCTAACTTCACCTGAGGCCATTTCAATTTGTCAGGCAAGTTTTCATAATGAGCGAAAGCAAAAGAGGAAGGATGAGGTCTTGACAGCTTACTCCCCGGCAGCTGCTGGCCCCTCTGCAAAGTGTGCCACCTTCCCCAGCTGCTGGAGGTATCACAGATCAAGGGTGGCATGCGGGCTGGGCTGTGCCAAGCCCTCCCCTCCACCAAAACGTCTTCAGACACCCATCCTTTGGAATGATGACCTTTCCTCTCCTTACATCTGCTTTGCTTAGGCAACCTACTCAAATGTTCACCCCAGAATAGAGGAGATTTGAGCATTCCTCTTCTAGAAATAGAAATGGCTAGCAACTTTTAAATGACAGTTTGGTGGCAGCAAAATTCTGCTGTAACTGTTACAACTGTGATAGAGGAATATCACTGCATCAGTCACTCTGTGCTTCGTGCTCTCAGACATTTTTCCAGACACCTCTGTTCCCGAGCTGTGCACGGTACATTGCAATTATGCCCATGCCCATCTCTCCCCTCCTCCCTCCGCAGGTCTAAAAGGCATGTGTGTTAGCGTCCATCTTTATGTTTCCAACCGGGTCTGGCGCACGGTAGATCCTGAGGAGTGCCTGCCCTATTGAATTTCATGATAGGAAACAGACACTTTTCCAAATTTTATTTATGAAATCGCTATATGCCACATGTATTAATCAGCTTTTGTGTTTCCAACTCAGGGGCTTATCACTGCAAACACGGACTTATTCCTGTTACCTGTGGTTGTGGCCCTGACTCCACAGCCTGTCTTCCTGCTCACCGGTCTGAGAGACATGAACTGGGATGGACCTTCCTGTGGCTAAGCAAGATGTTCTGATTGGATGGGGCAGATGTCACTCTCACATTCCAACAACAAGCCAACACTGCTTGGGGTTGGGGTGTGGCCTGTAAGGAGCACCGCCAGTCATACCACAGGGGCAGGTGTATGCTATTGTGCAGGGGAAGAAGTAAAAAGTTGCAAACAAAACAGACAGTTGTTTTTTTCTTTCAATTTTTTAACAATATAGTTAAGAGCATTGATTTATTTTCCAAATCATAGATTTAAAAACGATTTACATTTCATCATTATCAAAATAAATTCTTATGCATTCATTAGGATAATACAAATATCTGAAGGTGAAATTTCCCCTCTGCCCTGACTTCTTTCTGGAACATTCTCTAGTCATGGGGCAAGAAAGTAGAACCAAAGTAACTTCCAGCTCCTCCTGCGTTGCCTGGTTTGAGAGGCCCAGGGTTTCTTGCTTGCCTCAGATCAGAACATCCTCAACTTGGCCCACCTAAGAGGTGAGCTCATTTTGCTTACATAGGTGAGCTTCTCCAACTTTCTTTCTTGGCAAATAGTGTTTAAAAGCTTTGATTAGGAGGCAAATTGATTTAGGAGTTCCCACATGACAAACGGGACAACTTGAGCATTGACAAAGGATGTCTGCAAAGCATTGAAAGGCTCAGATAGGGTTAAATCTGTGACTACATAATAGTAAACCAAAAAGGAAAAGAAAAAGGCTTCTGGCAGAGACTGAGATGAGAGCTGTGGACTGTGAGCTGTGATCTAATGACATCCTTGCTTAGACACTTCATCATGTCATCTCCACAGGCCTGTGGGCCCACAGATCTCGGCCTCCCCAGACCGAGATCAATGACTGTTTGGGTTGACTCAGCAGTCTCCCAAATGTGCCACATGCGCCAACCTTTTCAGCTCAAGGCCAGCATTATCTCTGCGACTAATGCAGAATTTTCAAGCTTGGCATGATAGCAACTCTTAAAATAAGACCTTATCACATCTGCTAGTTGTAATTTCCAGCTTATTTACTTGTTTACTTTACTATTTTAATAATATACCTGAACCCTATGTCTGCTAAAAAGGGAGGCGCTGGAAGGTAGTTTGGAAAATGGTTTTTTCAACCCATCTAAAGTCTTCCTCGTCTAAGGCCTCTCTGCTTGGTAATTCAGATACTGAGATTCACAGGCCAGATGTATGACTTTGAAAGCAGGAGCCTATCACTACTGTTTGGAGGCTCCTTCTCTGTCCTGAGTATACTCACTTCAGGGTCCCCACCGATGGATTTTCCTTCCCTGTAACCCTCAAGGGACTTTTGTCGTGCAGTTTCCTTCCCATTCTCCCTAGGTGTCTCTCCTGGACCTCCACATGCTGGTTTTTGGAACAGGGCAATCTTGCAGCCAAGAGATTTATGATAAAGGCCTTAGGGAAATGGACGGAGGTGGGGGTGTCAGACTAGACAGGAGGCTTTGGAGGCTCTGACCCGCCCCCCTGGGCTTCCCCCTTGGCTGATTCTGCAGACAGTCCACAGGGTTCCCACAGTCCCTGTTTGTCTGCCTCTCCTGTGGAGGAACTCACTCTCTGTCACTCTTTCTCATAATCACCACTTCCAACTTCCCCCTTTTCTTGGAAAGATCAAACAGAGGCACATATGTATATATGTATAGATGGTGGCTGTAATTATGCACATGCTATTCTCGCCCCCTCCTCTCTCCGCAGGTCTAAAGGGCATGGGTGTTAGCATCCATCTTTATATTTCCAACCTGGTCTGGATAATATAAAATATATATTTTATAAAATATATATATTTTAACTCATCATAGACGATACATATTTTATAAACAAAACTTTAAAAAAATTCTTTTATAGTGGGATGTGGTCTGAGAAACAACGGTGAACAATGGGGCTTGATATATACATTTTTTTCCAGAGGCTTACAACAGACATTGATTATAGAGTAGATCAGGGTAATTGAGTGGAAGGCTTCAGGTAGACTGGGCTTAACCAGGGCTTGATATTTACTAGATTTCAAAGGTAGGGTGTGTGGTTGTCAGAGATAAATCATAAAGTAGAATGTGCCCTGCGCAATGCAGAAGGGGATCATCAGGTGCAACCAAAGCTTGCAAAGGGTCCTTACTGCTGCTCATGTCTCTACAGCCTGGGGAAGCCTTCAGAGGTAAGCACTGGTGGGAGAGGGCGCCCCACTTCCTGCTGAAAGAGTGAGGGCTTCGCCCACTTTTGTCTGTGTTGGGGCTCAGCCTCCTTCTCCTCCTGGCCCTGTCCCACCACCACCCCTCCCACTGTCCATCTTGTGCCTGCACCATGGTCCTCTCCACTGCCAGCTGGGCCCTTGATTATGAGAGATGGATTGAATCAGAGACTGAATGAAGACATGGTGAAGACTGGAAAAGGAGTTGGCACAAGGCAATGATGTATTTTCCAGGCACATAAATGAGAGTGCTGGTGACTCCAAGTCTCTACTCACAGTTGATCTGAAATGTTCCCTGAGTGTAGGTTGGACATATAAGGAGTGATCTAAGTCTATGTTGGTACACACAGCCCTGAGGTTCTTAGGCAACCACTTTACAGGTCTCTATTACTTAACAAACCTCAAGCCTTGTTATTAAATGCAGATTGTTATCTACCTTTAAAAATAACAGGCAAACTGCTACTCATTTTACAAGCCAGCCGAGACTTCCTGCTCCCCAGTGGAAGGGGTGTATGTTGAGGTGGCTCGATCCGCTGTCTCCCCGTAGAGAACTGGGCATTGTTTACAGAGGTGTTTGGCGATGTACTTTCGGAAAAATACTGAGAGGTACCTCCTGAACTTCTCCCCAACAAAGGCGTAGATGATGGGGTTGATGCAGCAGTGTGTCATCCCGAGGGTCTCTGTCACCTGCATGGCTCGGTCCAGTCCAATGATGCTCTCACAGTTACTCAGGCCGAAGAATCCCTGGAAGGTGCTTAAGAGGACAACGATGTTGTAGGGGGTCCAGAAGAGGAAGTAGACGAGCATGATGGCGAAGATGAGCCTCACGGCCTTGTGCCTCTTCTTCTCATTTCGACACCGAAGCAGGGTTTTCAGGATTCCCGAGTAGCAGATGACCATGACAAGCAGTGGCAGGACTAGGCCCAAGACGTTTCTCATTATTGTATAAAAATTCTTCCACTCTAGTGGAAAGTAAGGCCCACAGAGGTAGTGAGAATCTTCTTCATGGAATTTAGTAAAAATGATTCCTGGGACAGAGGCTAACACAGCCACCATCCAGGTGACCCCACTTGTCACCACCCCAAAGGTGACTGTTCTGGCTTTTAAAGCAAACACAGCATGGACAATAGCCAGGTACCTATCAATCGTCAGGAGAATGATGAAGAAGATTCCACCAAAATAGCCAATTTGATACAGCCCGGCAAATAATTTACACATTGTATTTCCCAGTACCCACCCATTTGAAGCGTAGTAAGCCCAGAATGGGATGGTGAGAAGGAAAAGCAGGTCAGAGATGGCCAGGTTGAGCAGGTAGATGTCAGTCAGGCTCCTGAGCTTTTTGCAGTTTATCAGGACGAGGACGACCAGCATGTTGCCCACAAGACCGAAGATGAACACCAGCGAGTAGAGCGGAGGCAGGAGCTGGGCTCCGAGTTGCTTCACGCTGGGTTTGTGACAGGGTGCGCCATCACCGTAGTCATAAATGGTTGTGGTTTCTCCACTGTCCATGTCGAAATCTCTTGGAAACAGAGAATGGGATGCAGATGACATGCTGTGGATTGAGCAGATGTGTCCTTGTCATCCACTTTTCCCTGTTCTGTAAACAGAGAATAAAATGCTAATCACACCACATAAATGCCGAATCCCCAATCTCCACAACAGCCTTGGTCCACTGAAGCATGCGTGCTTGTTCATTACTTCCTTTTCATTCCTGGTAGCAGACACCACTGATCTACCCAGCCGCCCACTTTCCAATATCTCTGGTCTTCCCAGTGGGCATAATTCACCTTATAATACTAAAATGCCAGATGCCCACTTTCTCTACCTGCTCTACAGCTGGTGCATAGCCTGTGGCTCATTCCTGAACAGTCATATGTGAGGGCTGTCTGCTAGAGGCTTCTGAGAAGGCTTCTTCCCTGATAGGAGACACACAGGGGCACCCTTGCCTCCCTGCTGCATTCACAGCTTCTCCTGTGAGGCTTGGAGCTTGGGACTGGGGTAGAAGATCCAGAGAGCCAGAGGGAAGCCCAGGATCACGAAGTCTCAAGCCTACTCCCAAACAGCTCATCTTAGGACTTCTTGTTGAGAAAAGTAAGCCCCTGGTTTAAGCCATTATCAACTCCATTACCTGAAACCCAAAGCATTCTAACTGAAAACCCTCACAACTCTGGCTCCATCCTCTTGCCCCAACTCCTTTTCTCAAAGTTGCAATGATGACCCAGTTTTCAAACACCCTGGCTTTGTTCCAGTTTCATCCTCGTTGAGGGTGTGATCCTCCTGCTAACTTCCTCCACTTCAAGCTCTTTCTCCTTGCAGGAGGCAGCTCCTGTCTGATCACCTATTAGTGCTCTTTGTTGCCATCTCCTCTCCCTGCCCAGGTGTTAGGAGTCCCCAGGCACCACACTTGGCTCTCAGCACTGTTATCCTTTGCCTCTTCATTCTTGCTGCAACATTTTTCCTGAATATGGTTGTCTAACTTCAGGGTTCTAACTCCCCTGGGTGCTAATGCTTCCCTTTCATTCCTGTCCTTAAGTTCCCCATTTCTCTAAGCCTGAGCATTGAGGTTTTGATTGCCTACTACATATCTCTCCATGGATTTATCCACTTAGCCAATACTTACTTACAGAGCACGCACTAGGAACCACACTCAGTTTTAGGTGCTGAAAACACAGCAGTGAGAAAAGTGGGTATCTTGTAGGTCCCTCAAATTCAACCCACCCCAAACCGAGCACTACCTGGCACATGCTCCAGATCATGGGATTCCTTATCTTGGTTACTGTCACTTATTCCACTGCCCAAGAAGCTGATTTAGCATCGTCTTGGGTCCATTCATGTTCATAAAATTAGGTGCTAATCTTTGGAGCCAAATAGACCTGAATTTGAATCCTGCCTCCAACTTATAGGCTATGTAATTTCATGTGTTAAATATTAACTATGCTGAGTTGCTGAGAAGATCCGTGGAGATAAAGACTCAGAGCAGCATCTGGTGCAGAGAACTGCTCAGTGTCATGACGTCATGTGAGTTCTACCTCCTAAATGCCCCTCAGCTCTATCCTCTCTGCTCCTATGCGCCCCACTTCTTGATTGGTTGTGGTCTTTCCTTTGCTCCCAGTTTGCCCCCGGCCATATTCCTCCTCAGTTTGTCTTCGCTTAAGTTGAAATTGGATCATGCACATCTCAGCTTAAAATTTCCAGTAGCCCTGTGACGTATAAGTGTGGGACCTCAAAGATAACGTCCGGCCGGATTGGCAGCTTGCTGCTTCTCAGCCTCATGGCCAAGCACATCTCCAATCTCCAGTCCTGTGCTTCAGACACAGCCTTCCTCTCTGCACCTCCCCAAACTCTCCCTGTCCTTCACGTGGTTCTGCATGTCCTTGTGCTTCTACCTTCCAAAATGGCTAGTGAGCTCTTATTCATCCTTCAATCCCTCCTGCTCAAATTCCCCTTCTCTGTGAATCTCGTTTGCATCCTTTGTCCCATTACTCTACCTCACAACACTACACGCATTTAGACATTTAAATAAATCATCATGCTTTCTTCTATAATTTGCATGCTCCTCCAGGGCAAGGCTTGGATTGTGTTTCTATTTCCACCTCTTATGGCCCTGGCTGAAGGAGGTGCCACTAAATTCTCACTGAAAGGGTATTTCAAACACTTTCTAATCATGAGAAATAGAAGACCTAATGATTCCCAAGAAAATTTTTCACTGGTAGTGACTGAATTTGTTTCCATCCATCTGAAACCCCTTATCCTTCTATTTCTCTCACGGTTAACCCTTTGCACAGCTCTTACATTTCAGGTCACTGAGCCAGTTTCTTGAAATCTGCAGAAGTTAAATAAGACCGCTGATCAAAGTTAGGGGAAAAAATGCATCTGCCTAAAGAATGACAGCTGTGGTCATTACCCGAGTGCTCCTGAAGCTGCAGGCGCTGTGCGAAACGCCTGCACTCAGTCATTGAGTTTTTCTAACAATGAGCTAACTCCTGGTTCCCACTACAGCAAACAATTAGCAAGGTGGCTGAAAAGGACTGACCTAGGTATCATTTGAAATGTCAAGAAGTTTGATCCAGAACTGATAGAAAGCTGCCCCTCAGAAAAATAAAATCCTCATTTCTGCCTCTGTGGACCTCCTGAGTTGAGACAATAGGTGCATTTTAGTTCATGGGGCTGCATATGGATTAGAGGGCAATCATTTCAAGGTAGAAAGTTCCAGCCCTTTAAAGTCCTTGGGTGCTCAGCGAGGCAAAGCCCTCGGGTGTCTGGAGGTTAAGTGGGGAGAGTGGCTGCTCTTGCAGTATCTGCTGCCCACGCTCTCCTGCCACTTGAGACCCGAGGGAGCTGTCACCTGCACTTCCTCCCTCTCCTCAAGGTCTCTCTACCATCTCCTGGTGCACACGCCACCCTCCACTCCTTTCTCCCTTCTTGATCATTTCCCCCAAGGGCGTGGGCTTTGCAGTCCCCCAGGCTGTGCCTTGTGCATGCATTTCCAACTTTGAGAGACTTTCTGCCTATGAATCATAAAGTGATGGAAAAAGCACCCACAACTCACCAGCAGATGGCTCCTTCCAGGAGGCACCGGTGTGTCAGATTGCCCAGCACTGAACCAAACAGATCTAGAGGTAGAGATTTTGTGTGCAGAAGTAGGAAATAAAGTTTCTTGCAGAAAAAGAAGGCGGGGATACAAAGGCAAGCAACGCTAAAGAGTTGAAAAAAAAAATAAGAAAAGTATAGTTCTTCTTTTCCAGCCAGGAACGTTTACACTGGGTTGAGGTCTCCAGAGTAGGATTAATTTTGAAATCGTGCTTATGCAACCTTGAGGAATGAGTCAGGCAGACCTTATACATTTGTTCCTGTAGCTAACGGCTCTGAGCCTCTTTATCTTATGGGCGTCTATATCTGGAACTCTTCCCCTCTCTGCCCTCCTCCTGGTGATAACTTGCATGATACTAACAAAACAGAACTTTTCTTTTTCCAAGGGGTAAATGCTGGTGGGGGTTGTTGCCGATAGTGGAGGAAATATAGTGAGGGTTATGATAACCATGTATACTGGTTTCAGTGGTACTGTGGATTTAGAGTCTGGTTAAAAATTTTTGTTTAGGGGAAACTTAAAAAAAAGTTAAAGCAATTGTTAATCGTCACATGTTAATTGTATATAGTTATGGACTATGAGGCGATGTCTTGCAAATGAGATGTTTTTGTGTCATTTGCAGCAGCATGGATGAACCTGGAGAACTCAAAAAGACTGCTGCAAATACGATACAATGTATTAGTCAGATCAGAGGAATTAGCATAGCCATCACCTCATTGATCATTTCTTTGTAGTGAGAACACTGGAAATCCTCTTTTCTAGTTATTTTGATATATGCATATACAACACATCATTAAGTATGGTCCCACTATTGTGTGACAGAGCCCTAGAACTTATCCCTCTTGTCTAGTCATTACTTTGTCCCTGTTGACCACCTCTCCCCACCCCCCTCCCCCACTCCCCTGAATCTCTAGTGACCTCTGTTCTACTCTCTACTTCTATGTTCTATGAGACCAGCAGTTTTAGGTCCCAGGTAGGGGGGAAATCAAGCAGTTTGCGTCTTTCTGTGTCTGACTTGATTCACTTAACACGATATCCTCCAGGTTCATCCATGCTGCTGCAAATGAGGGGTTTCCAAACTTTTTAGTGAAAAGGGAATGCTAAGTGGTCTCTTGCAGGAATGTCCTTACCAAGAAGGGCCTCAGGCTTTATAGGTCCCACTGCTTGGAAAGAAGTTTTGTTAAAAGAAACAGAAATTCTGCAATGTAGGCATCATACTTAGGAACATTCTATGCTCCCACAAAAAATGTAGGGTCATCTAAGTGGGCCCCTGGCACTTTCTGGAATTCAAAAGACCCCAGAGTCAAGATCTTATGCTGTGGCCTTGCCAAGTTTCTAAGCTTCCGCTTCTCTAACTATAAAATACGAATGATAAGATCTGGGGTCTGTGAGGGTTAAATGGACACAAAGTAGCAAGTGCAGTGTCTGGCGGTAACAGGCACTTGACAGATGACAAATAATAGCCCCTGAGCCAAGTTGAGAGCTGAAGGCTGAAGGAGGCAGCCACTACTGGAGCTAATAATTAAATGCCCAGTGCAACACACATGTCCTTTCTAGATTTCCATGAGTTGGAACGATTTGTCCTGTGTAAGACCTGGGTTTTTTGTTTGTTTGTTTTTGTTTTTGGCTGGGGCTGGGTTGGAACCCACCACCTCCAGCATATGGGACTGGCACCCTATTCCTTGAGCCACAGGTGCCACCCAAGACCTGGTTTTTATGCTAAGTAAGAAGGGCCTCAGTTTTTTCCTTAGGAAATGGTTCCTTGCTTGTTCAGAAACAGGACAAGTTCTTCAGTTGTCCCCTAATGAGTCTCTGAACAATGATCAAAAGGGTCTCTCTGAGTTTTCAATAACAAGATAGGTCATTCCCACCCCAGGGACACGAGCCCACTGCCGCTTCTGAAATCTCCTGACCCTGGCCTCTCACCACCGGCTCTTTTGATTCAATGTAGGATGGGAAACACCAAGACCCCCAAATTTTGCTTCTGCCTAGTGAGGACCACTTTATGTTTCTCTCCTACCCTAGGGACTATTGACTCCCAGCCTTGCAATTTTATAAACAAGGAGAGGCACAGAGGTAGGCAGTAGTGGAGCCAGGATTCAAAACTTTGGCTTATCCTGCCCCATGGAGTGGATGGTACACTCGACTGAGATTTTGAAAGAAATTACATATGATGATGGTGTTTATGGAAGAGGGGAGCGGGGTTAAGAGAAGTGACAGGGATAGTGAGATGCCCAGAGACTAGTGACAGTGAGAGCTGTCACCCCCGTGCTTTGTGGGAGACCAGAATTTGCCACCTCTACATAAGGATTGTTGAGCTAAAGGCAGTTAAGAAGCAGCAGATGTGGGAAAGATCTCTGCCCTTCCTGTATTTGTCTAAAAGTAGGACATAGATTTCATAAAGACAAAAGCTATCTCTCCACCCACATCTACCAGGAAGAACAAAGGTTAACCACTGAGGACAATTTTAAATCCTTATTGATCCGGAAATGTTTCTGGAGAATCTATATGAATAAGCTTTACTATCTATCCTTTATCTGCCAATCATTTCCTCCCCACAAATTTTTGTTCCTAGAGACTCAACGTCCATTTCCTTGGTCTTGTTACTACTCTAAAAATGTGCTATTCTTCCCTGAAGGTTCTATATAAGCTGATATTTGAACCTCTGAGAATTGTTACTTCACTGTGTATGTTCCATGGATATATGAAATATGCATGTTAGTAAACATCTTTTCCTCTTGTTGATCATTTATTTTGTTAATGGGTCAATTCTAACTAAGAACTGGTCAGAGTCGAATAAAAAATTATTTTTCTTCCTCTACAAGCAAAATTATTTTTTGAAGGGCCAAACAAATAAACAGTTGTCACCTGAACCCCATTGTGAGCTGGAGTTGAGAGCAGTAGATCAAAGGACACAGCGACTGCTAGAACTTCAGCAAAGCAGCAGGACAGCAGGAGCAAAGTGCCTCAACCTCCTGCTACCCCTCTCTGGCCTCCTGCTAGTGCCAGCTCATTGCTGAGCTCAGGGGTCACAGGGAGCAAAGAGGAGTCCAAATAATATAGTCCATAGATGTTAGCTTCCTGCATCTGGGGGACAGTGGTCAGTCATTAAGTGACCATATATATATATATATATATATATTTTTTTTTTTTTTTTTTTTTTTGCCTCTTTCTTCTCATGTGGTCCATATAAACAGTTAGAAAATTGGGAATCTCAGTAATTACATCTTGGAATTTTTTATGCACATAAGGAAAGTTAGGAAAGATGCCTTTTCATGAGTTTTCAGAATTTCACATCTACATGTTGACACTGGATTCATGATTTCTAAAATTCCTAGTTTAGGCAATGAACATGACCCTCCAAGTAGAGTTGAGGGAAAGCAAGTTAGCAGCCACGTACTTCTGGTATACCTGCTAACCAAGTGGGATTACACAGAAGGTGGGACATGCTCAACTCAAGGTGACCAGTGGCAGAGATGAGGAGAATTCAATTCTTCTGCAAACCAATGAGATGAAAATACTTCATCCTCCCTGAATGCCAAAAGAAGACCCATACTGACACTGGCTGTGAGAAGTTTAAGATTTTGTTTATTTTCTTTCTGATAGCTGACAGCTGAATCAGGAGTGAGACCATTGAAGCTAGAAGTTAGGTTTGTTCTCAGAACCTCTCTGCCACTTCAGGGATGTAATGAAAATGTGGGAAAAGCATGGCTGGAGAGCATTCATGGAACAAGAAAACAGAAAAGGGTTATCAATAGCCTGAAGGGCTTTTGCTAATGCCTGTTGTAACTTCCTTAGTCATCTATGGTGGATTTGTTCAGTTGGTACCTTGAGAAGATAGAGAAATTCTTGCCTTTTGGTCAGATGTTTTTGGTCCACTGTGGTTTCTATGGTTTGCAGGCTTCCTGTGACCTACTCAAATAGATTAGTGAGTTCTAGGATTTTACATCTTTGGTTTGGGTTAAACAAACCAAAGTTGGTCTGGGCTAATAAGATATCCACAGCAACTATTAAGTTCCTACTCATTCAGGTCATGTCCACATAACAAAAGTAATGTAAACTATTTTCATTGCTTTTGTCCCAAGTGAGAAGTAGCATAACGGGGCCCAGAGTCACAGTAAGAAAACTCAGCCACTGCAAATGATTCTTGGAAAGGAAATGTCAAGTAGTGTGGATCAGATGTGAATTTCTTTCCCATCTTCTAAGTTTACTATTGTCTCCAGATGAACCAAGAACAGAAAAGAACATGTGATTAAAAATAGAACCAAAAAGGTCAATGTAATGCTGATTTAAATCATTATTAACTTAGAGTATAAAAGTTATAAATCAGAAGTTTCCATCTCTTTAAGCTAAATACACCTTGGAGAAAAAGAAGAGAAGTCAGGATGTTTAATACAATGCTTGGTATAAAGCTCTCTTAAGTGACTTAAGAACATTCATTTTAACCCTGTAGCAGGGAGACAACCCTGTGTTCTTCTACAGCCCAGAAAACTTAAACTACTCTGTGATTAAGATCTCAGTATAGGTGTCTCAAAGGTAGATTGCTCTAGGGAGGAAGACTAAACTGGGGATAGTCCAGGAAGAATACTTAGAAGGTATTTATTGATGTCCCCAGGACTGGCAATAGCAGGTTGAGGGCTGGCTCTGGGAAGTGAGAAGTTAGGGTTGAAACTTACCACCAGCACCTCCTCCCCTCCACCATCTCACCTTGGTAAGTAGAAGTGGCAGGAGGGTTAATGCTAGCAGGATGAAGTTTCATTTATCACATGTGGCTTCTGAGGTGTCCCAGGGAGGGGCACAATGCTATAGCAAACATCAGGAAACCCAGACTGGGTTTTTCATAGTACAGATGGCATGAGAGGAAACCCACAGAGCTGGATGTGGGAGAGATTCTTATTGGTGAACATGGTTGGACTCATCCTGGGTGAGCAGTTAAGCGATGGTAACAGTGAGACAGACCCTGACCAAACACATCTGGTTGAGGATCTGCCCAACTGATGTTGGCTTTCAGGGAAACCACTAATACTTGGTGGTGGGGAAAGGACAAATATAGGGAGAAAAACTCATTTTTAATGCAACTCAGGCATATATATTTCTATTTAAGAAGGAATTCATGCTGAAAGCAAAAGTTGACTCTTTAAATGATCATCAAAATTGAGAACCCTACATTAAGGAAAAATGAGATCACAGGTCAGATTGGTTTCCTAAAAATCAAAACTAAAGAGAGAGAGAGAGAGAGAAGACACAAATACTAAAATTAGATAAAGGTGGATATATTACTATCAACTTAAAATAAAAAAGATTATAAGAGACTATGAACATTGTACACCAACAAATTAGATAACATAGATGAAATGAACAGCTTCCTAGAAATCCATAAATTGCCCAAACTGACTCAAGAAGAAATAGAAAATCTGGAAAAAATGATATTGAATCAGTAATCAAAAACTTCCCAAACCAAAAAAAAGTTCATAACCAGAGAACTTTACTGGTGAGTTCTACCAAACATTTAAAGAAAATTCAGCATCGATCCTTCTCAAATTCTTCCCAAGAATGGAAGAGGAGGAAACATTTCCTCATTCACCCTGTGAAGCTGGTATTACCATTATAACAAAGCAAAGGCACCACAAGAAACTATGGACTAATATCCCTTATGAATATAAATGCAGAAACTCTCAACAAAATACTAGCAAACTGAATCCAGTAGCATATCAAATGGATTCTACCCCATGGCCAAGTGGGATTTATCCAAAGAATGCAAATATAGTTCAACATAGAAAAATCAACCATTGTAATGTACCACATTAATAGAATGAAAGAACAAAAAAAAAAATCCACATGGTCATCCCAACTGACACAGAAAGAGCATTTAAAGAATTCAATACTCTTCAAGACGAAAACACTCAAAAAAATAGGACAAGGAAGGAGCTTCCTCAATATGATAAAAGAGATTTGGGAAAACACCACAGCTAACATCATACTCCATGGTAAAAGACTGAACGATTTCTCTCCAAGATCAGGAACAAAATGTTCATTTTCACCACTATTATTCAGCATTCTATTGGAAGTTCTAGCCAAAGCAAATAGGCAAGAAAAGGAAATAAAAAGCATTCAAATGGGAAAGAAAGAAATAAAACTATCTCTATTTATAAAACTATCTCTATCTCTACCAATAGGACATGACCCTATATGTAGAAAATCCCAAATAATCCAGAAAAAACTACTGAAGTTAATGAACAAATTCAACAAAGTTGCAGGGTACAAGATCAGAACAAAACATCAACTGGGTTCCTGTACACCAGCAATGAATGTCTGACAAGGAAATTAAGAAAACAATTCCATTTCATAGCATCAAAAAGAATAAAATACTTAGGAATAAATTTAACCAAAAAGGTGAAAGGACTTATACATTAAAAATACAGAGCACTGTTGAAAGAAATTTATTTGTATATATTTATGGGGTACAAGTGCAATTTTGCTACATTAATACTTAGTATATTGCATTGTGGTGAAATGATGCCCTTCAAGTGCATCCATCATTAAAACAATGCATATTGTACCCACTGAGCAACCTCCATATTCCTTGCCTCTGCCCCACCTACTCCTCTGAGTTTCCACTGTCCACCATTCCACACTGTACTTCCATGTATACATTACTTTGCTCTCACTTACAAGTGAGAAAATGTGGTATTTGTCTTTCTGTGTTAGTTGTTTCACTTAAGATAATGGTTTCTAGTTCCATCCATGCTGCTGCAGGATAGAGTTTAGGTACTTGTTTCCTCCAAATCTCATGTTGAAATTCAATCTCCAGTGTTGGAGGTGGGACCAAGTGGGAGGTGTTTGGGTCATGAAGGTGGATCCCTCACGCATAGCTTGGTGCCCTCCCCAAGGTAATGAGTGAGTTCTCACATGCAAGAGTTGATTGTTTAGAAGAGCCTGTCACCTCCTTCCTCTCTTGCTCCTTCTCTCAATATGTGACATGCCGTTCCCACTTTGTCTCCCACCTTGATTGGAATCAGATACTGGTACCATGCTTCTTGTACAGCCTGTAAAAACATGAGCAAAATGAACCTCTTCTTTATAAATTACCCAGTTTCAGGTATTTCCTTTATGGCAATGGAAAACAGATTAACCACTGCAGAAGACATGATTTTATTCTTTTTAAAGGCCAAATAGTATTGTATTGTGTATATACATCACATTTTCTTTATCCAGTTCTCTCCTGATGGACACTTAAGTTGATTCTATTGCTTTGCTATTGACATAATAGACATAATAATAAACATACAAGGACAGTTATCTTTTTACATATTGATTTTTTTACTTGGGGTCAATATCCAGTAGTGGGATTGCTGGATTGTACAGTAGTTCTATTTGTAGTTCTTGGAGAAATCTCCATGCTGTTTTCGATAGAGGTTATGCTTAATTACATTCTTACCAACAATGTATAAGTATTTCCTTTTTTCTGCATCCTCACCAACATTTATTATTTCTTGCTCTTTTAGTAATAGCCATTCCAATTAGTGTTAGGTGATATATTGTTGTGATTTTAATTTGCATTTCTCTGATGACTAGTGATGTTGAACCCTTTTTTTATATGCTTCTTGGCCATTTGTTTATCTGCTTTTGAAAAATATCTAGTGGTATTGTTAGCCCACTTTTAAATGAAGCTATTTGTTTGTTTTTATTGGGTAGTTTGAGTTTCTTTACAATTCTGGATATTGCTTCCCTGCAGTATATAGTTTGCAAATATTTTCTCCAATTGTCTCTTCACTCTTTTATTTCTTCTTCTGTGCAAAAGCTGTGTATTTTAAAGAAGTCTCATTTGTCTATTTTTGTTTTTGTTACCTGTGCTTTGGTGGTCTTAGTTATGAATTCTTTGTCTAGACCAGGGGTCCTCAAACTTTTTAAACAGGGGGCCAGTTCACTGTCCCTCAGACTGTTGGAGGGCCAGACTGCAGGCCCCGGGACAAGTTGGTTGCTAAGCAGGACAGGCAGCAGTGGTAAAAACACCTAGCAGTCTGGATAAATGTTCTAGGCGGGCCGCATGTTGCCTGCAGGCCATAGTTTGAAGACACCTGGTCTAGACCAATGTCCAGAAGAGTTTTCCCTAATTTTTATTGTAGTATTTTATAGTTAGAGGTTTTACATTTAAGTCTTTAATTCATCTTGAGTGATTTTTGTATACAGTAAGAAATAAGGCTTCAATATGATTCTTAGGCAAATGGAAATTCGATTTTCCCAGCACCATTTATTGAAAAGGGTGTCCTTTCCCCCATGTAAGTTCTTGTTAACTTTGTCAAAAATCATTTGGGGGTAAGCACTATATTTTGCCTTGTATAATGTGGTTCCTGTGTAATGCACACTCACATTTTGGCCCAAACTTTCTGGAAAAAAATCTTTCCAGGGAATTTTTACAATAATTTTTATAAAAATACCAGCTAGATTACTAACATCTGCCTAAAGTGTACAAAGAGAAACATGTCACTCTTCATTGGCTGAAATTGCTTTTGTTGCAGGTTTGTCCTAAGTTCAACAAAACTGATTACTATGTCTAAGGTATTATGCATATGGGTATTGTTATTGCTTTCTAGAGTTACACTTTTAATGCATAAGTATAAATAAAAGAATTTAAAACATTTATAATTACTACTATCCATGTATAATATGCATCCTTATTTTTCCCTCAAAAATTTGGGGGGAAAGCATGCATTATACATGAAAAAATGCAATATGTGGCTTTATTTCTGGGTTCTCTGCTCTTTTCCATTGATCTATGTGTCTAATTGTATACCAATACAATGCTATATTGGTTACTATAGCCCTGTAGTATAATTTGAAGTCAGGCAATGTGATGCTTCTAGCTTTCTACTTCTGTCTACTTCTCAAGATTGCTTTGGTTATCAGGCTCTTTTTGGTTCTGTATCAAACTTAGAATTTTTTTTCAGTGAAGAATGAGATTGATATTTCGATACAGATTGCACTGAACCTTTAAGCTGCTTCGGGCAATATGGTCATTTTAACAATATTATTTTTTCTGATCCATGAGCATGGGATGTTTTTCCATTTAATTATGTCATCTATAATTTCTTTTATCAGCATTTTGTATTTTTCCTTGTAGAGATCTTTAATGTTCTTGGTTAAATATATTCCTAGGTATTTTTTTTTTTTGGTAGGTGTTGTAAATAGGATCACAATATTTGGTTCTCAGCTAAATTGTTATTGGTGTATAGAAATGTTACTGATTTCTGTATATTGACTTTGTATCTTGAAACTTTATTGAATTCATCTATCAGATCTGAGAGTTTTTTGGTAGAGTCTCTGGATTTTCTTGATATGAGATCATATCATCAGTGAACAGGGTAATTTGACTTCCTCTTTTCCAATTTGTGTGACTTTTATTTTTATCTCTTGCCTGATTGCTCTAGTCAGGATTTCCAGTACTATGTTGAATAAGAGTAGTGCAAATGGGCATCCTTGTCTTGTTCTAGTTCTTAGAGAGAATGCTTTCAACTTTTCCCATTAAGGATGATGTCGGCTATGGGTTTGTCATATATAGCTTTTATTCATTTGAGGTATGTTCCTTCTATGTGTAGTTTGTGAATATTTTTATTGCAAAGTGATGTTGAATTTTATCAAATGCTTTTTCTGCATCTATTGAGATGATCATATGGTTTTTGTCCTTAATTCTTTTTGTATGATGCGTCCCATTTATTGATTTCTGTATTTTGAGCCATTCTAGCATCTCTGGCATAAAACCCACTTGATCATGGTATACTGTCTTTTTAAGAATGAATGATAATGACGTTTGATTTAATTTGCTAGTATTTTTATTGAGGATTTTAGCATCTCTTTTCATTAGGGATATTGGTCTGTAGAGTTTTTTGTTTTGTGACCTTGTCTAGTTTTGGTATTACAATGATGATACTGGCCTCATAGAATGAGTTGGAGAGAATTCCTTTCTTCTCAGTATTTTGGAATAGTTTCAGGATTGGCATTGGTATTTTTTGTATGTTTGGTAAAATTTGGCTGTAAATCCATCTGATCCTAGGTTTTTGTTGTTGCTGTTTGGGGGAAATTTTTTTATTACTGATTCAATCTTACTAGTCTTCATGGGTCCATTTATGTCTATAATGTGCACCCATGCTTTTGGCCCAAACTTTTAGAAAAACACTCCTTGAGAAAATGGCCAATGCTTGGCCAGGAGAGACACATCTGGAGCGGGCTAACACTTCCCTGGTAAATGTACAGATCATATGACCTTCCTGCAGCTGCCCATTCTGTGAAGGTTGTCCCTTCCCTCTTTATTGGGAACCCTCTCCTCCTTACTACATCAGGGGCTGTGGCCTAGATGGCCATGTGTGTGGCCACAGGGGTGGGAACTTCTGAAGCCACTCAGCCCATGAATAGCCAGGTGAGTCCCTGGGGCCTGCATGGGGCTAATAGTGTGCCCTGCCTGGTTAGACCTTGGGCCTTACCCCACACTTCGGGCCTCAACTGCACCATCACTGCCCCATTTCCTGATCATGGTGCTCAGTGGAGGCTGCTCTGGCCTGCTCCTACCAGATCACAGATCCTCCTGGACTGGAACCCTGTGTGCCTGGCAGGCTCAGGCAGGAGGACACAATGACACTGGGATGCCCAATGGACTTCCCAATCCCAAGCTATACCACCTATGTATATTGTGGATCTTTATTCTTCCCCCAAAAATGTGGGCAAAAAATGTGCATTTTACATGAAAAAATACAGTATATATTTAGGATTATGTCCGCTTGAAGAATTGACACCTTATCATCATTGAATGATCTTATTTGTCTTTTTTTACTGTTTTGATTTAATGTCTGTTCTATCTAACATAAGCATAGCTACTTCTATTCACTTTGGGCTTCTATTTATGTAGAATATCTTATTCTACCCTCTTATTTTCAGTCTCTCTTTAATATGAGTGACATGAGTTTCTTGTAAGTAGTATATAGTCACATCACTTTTTCTCCCAAACCTTTCTGCCAGTCTATATCCTTTGAGCGGAGTGCTTAACTCATTTATATTCAAGGTTAATATTGATATGTGAAGCTTTATTCTTGTCATATTGTTGTTCTCTGTCTTTTAAATTCTTTTTTTCTTTTTCTCTTTCTATCTTCATGCTTTGGTGAAATTGTGTGATGTCATCTGAAGTCTTTGTCTTCTTCTTTGTGAGATTGTTTTATAAGACTTAAGAGCTATATTTTTGTGTTTTTTTTGTAAGAGTGAATATTGACTTTTCATTCCCATGTTTAAGACTCATTTAATCATTTCCTGTAAGTCTGGTCTAATGGTGATGAATTCTGTCAGTGTTTGCTTGCTGGAGATGATTTTATTTGTCCTTCATTTGTGAATCTTATTCTTGGCTAACAGATTTTTTTTCTTTTAGCACTTTGAAAATGTCATCCCATTCTCTTCTGGTCTGTAAGATTTCTACTGACAAGTCTTTTGTTAGTCTAATGGGGTCTCCTTTATGGTGAATTGACACTTTCCTATTGCTAATTTTAAAATTCTTCCTTCCAGTTTGACTTTAGACATTCTGAATAAATATGCTGTGATGAAGTCATTTTGGTCATGTATTTTCTTTTTTTTTTTTTTTGAGACAGAGCCTCAAGCTATCCCCCTGGGTAGAGTGCCATGGCATCACAGCTCATAGCAACCTCCAACTCCTGGGCTCAAGCGAGTCTCCTGCCTCCGCCTCCCAAGTAGCTGGGACCA
>CAUYQV010168321.1:0-22832 GCA_963574575.1 Galagoides demidoff
TCTGAGTACTTGCTTCCCCCTCTGAAGGGACAAGATGGAAGTTTCCATGTCTGAAAGTTTCTCTTTTTTATTCTTTTTTTGAGACAGTCTTACTCTGTCACCCCGAGTAAAGTGCAGTGGTATCACTGTAGCGCACGGCAACCTCAAGCTCCTTGGCACATGGGATCCTCTTGCCTCAGCCTCTCAGCCTTCTAAGTAGCTAAGATGACAAGTACATGCCACAACACTGAGCTAATTTTTCTATTTTTAATAGAGACAGGGTCTCACTCTGGCTCAGACTGGTCTCAAACTCCTGAGCTGAGATGATCTTCCCACCTCAGCCTCCCAGAGTGCTAGGATTACAGGCATGAGCCACCGTGCCCGGATGTCTCTTCATTCTTGATCTTCCTGAAGCCATTCCTTGGCTCTTCCTTGCTCATACACCTCCAATAATTCCCCTGGGTGACAAAGTACAGGCTCCCTCATGTGATCTTCAGGGACCTCCCCACCCCAACCTGGTTTCAACCTCTCCTGCTGCCTCTCCCATGTCAGTGCTCCAAGGCCCATTCACCCCTGTGTGGCCACAGGCTTCCAGCCTCTGCACTTTTGTTGGTGTTATCCCCACCACCTAGAAGGCCCAGCCCTCTACAGCTGAAGGTCAAAGTTTTGTTTTTTATATTCTTGGTTTTTTTTTTTTTTTTTGAGACAAGAGTCTCACTATGTCACCCTCAGCAGAGTGCTGTGGCATCATAGCTAACAGAAACCTCAAACTCTTGGGCTTAAGCGATTCTCTTGCCTCAGTTTCCCAAGTAGCTGGGACTACAGGCGCCCACCACAATGCCTGGCTATTTTTTGGTTGCAGTTGTCATTGTTCAGCAGGCCCAGGCTGGGCTTAAACCCGCCAGCCTTGAGATGTGGCCGGCGCCCTATTCACTGAGCTATGGCGCCAAGCCTGAAATTTAAAGTCTTGTTCAAGCTTCCAGCACAGACCCCTCCAAGAAGCCTTCTTGATTCCTCTGCTCAAAGTGATTTCTCTCCCCAGTCCTTTATTTGTGCCTCTTATGGGCCCTCAGATCTGTTTAGCACTCTCGGGCACCGATTCCCTGTGCATGCTCTTGCCTCCAGGCCTTTACTGTGCCCTTTCTTCTTCCTGGAATGTTCTCCTTCTGCCCTGCGCCTCCCCCCACCCAGCTCCTCTTTCACTTCTCACTTCTTTTCTCACTTCTTTTCAGCTCAGGTAAAGCCTTCCTTGACTCCTCTCTTCTGTATTCCCAAGATATTCTGCAACTCCCCAGAAGCCTGATTCCCCTCTTGGCCTCCCATACTGTGAGTTCCAGAGGGAAAGACTATGCCTGTCCTTTCACTACCTTGTCCCCAAGGCCAGCGACAATGCTTGATAAATGTGTGCCCCACACATCTCACTTGCATTATTGTTTCACTGGATCCAAGTCGATATCCCCCTCCTCCTTTTACAGATGAAGCCATGAGGCCCTAAGAGGCCAGGGACCTGGCTATGGTCACACAGCTAGGAGTGGAGAATGAATTTCTGGTCTGTCTAGATTCAAGCCTGGGCTGTTCCCCTCTACCCTTGACCCTCCTGAGAACCCCAGCCACTGATGAAGGCCAGTGGTTGAACATGTGGGCTCTGGGTTCCTGGGTTCAAAACCCAGAGGTGCCATTTCTATTTATCAGCTGTCACTTACCATCTCTGAGCCAGTCTTTCTTCATCTGTAGTGTGGGATATAATTACAGATTTCCCCTAGGGTGGCTATGAAAGTCAATGAGATGGTCTGTGCAAAGAGTTTAGTCCAAAGAGCTCAGTCCAGAGACTAGCACAAGGACCATGCCCGAGGGACAGGGTGTGCCAGGCAAGGAGACAAGGACCAGCCTCTCAGTCTGTGCATATGCGTGACATGACCCACACATGTGTTTCAGAATTTCCTAATCCTTGGGCTGACGTGCAAACCCTTCTCAAAGTTCCTCTGCTACAGGAAAGGGTAATGTCTATCCAGGATCTTTGCTCATCACCCTCCTGGCAGCATTACGGTGGTTTCCATGGCCAGAGATCACCCCACTGAACCCCGGTGTACCTTCACCCCCTGTCCACTGGTAGCACATTCACCATTGGTGAAACCAGAGTGCCCTGTGCAGAGTGGTGGTCATTGTACAGGCTCTATAGCCGGGTTGCCTGGTTCTAAGCTCAGCTTTGTCATCTGCTGGCTCTGGGACCTTAGGCAAATAACCTAACCTCTCTGAGCTTCGGTTTCCTCATCCACAAGAGGGGGATAATTAATAGGACCAGCCTCATGGTTTAGAGCTTTAAATGAGATACATATGCAAAGAGCTTGGCATGGTGCCCAGCACATAAAGAACACTCAGAAAATATTGGGCCTGCAGATGCCATATCCCCAAGAGAGCAGAGCACCTTCCTGCTCACAGGGCTATGGGATCCAGCATTCATTCTTTGGCTCATTCAAAGCCGGTGGGACAGAATGGTCAGGTCTACCACAGGTATAAGAGGCAGAAATACCCCCACTGGCTGTGTGATCTCAGAAAAGTGACTTAACTTCTCTGAGCCTTGGTTTCCTCTTCAGTAAAACAGAGCTAATAACCATACCTACCCCTAAGGTTGAGGATTCATTGAGAAAACTCCGTAGAGCACTTGCCATGCCACCTGACATACAGTGATCACCTGATAAACCTTTGAGACCCAAAATCCAAGCCCAGCAGGTCAGAGATGCAAAGAAAAACACCTGCCCCTTTGGCAGGGATAGGGAGGTATCTTGGAGGTAGAGAGCCTGAGGGAGCTGTAGGAATTAGTTGGGTAGACAGAAATGACCAGGCCAGCAGCATCTTCTGATCTTGGTGCCAGAGACAGGTTTTGCCTAGGTGGCCTAGGCCACCTCTCAGAGCCACTATGGCCTCCACCCCCCTTGCCAGCCACATCTCTTCTCCTTCAGAGAGGGGTTTCTGCAGCCTGGGTCAGGGACTATGTGAAAATTGCATGAAAGCTGTGGACTCTATCCCAAGACCAAACACAAACCTCACGTCCATGTTAGGGGTTCTCTGGTTCCCTTAAGCCATCCAGGAGCTTTCAAGGCCACCAGCCTCAGCCATGAGTGAGCATGAGACTCCCCTAGATATCTTGTTACCTATGTTGGTTCTTGTTGCAGCAAGGGACAGAGAAATTCACATGTACAGTTTCTGTGAAAAAATCCACTGAGACCCAGATAGATGGACACTGTATCAGCCTGTAGGGAGGCAGATAGGCGCCACCCTGATTTGAAATCTCAGGACGTTTTTATTTAAGATTTTAAGGCTTATATTTATAGAATGAAGAAATAAAGAGGTAATAGTCTCATGACTCAATTATGCCGGTGGTCTTTTGATTATGAAAAAGGTTATCAGGGTGGAGGCACTAAATCATAGAGCAATTCTCCAGGGCAGAACTAAGTAGGTAACAAAGTTGCCTTAGTGGATGGGAGAGAAACAGCTATAGTTGCAACCTACAAGCTAGATTATTTCCCCTCAAGGATAATTTTTAATCCCCTTATATTTTGCTGATATCCTACCTCCACTAAGCTACTGAATTTTACTCAGATTCCCTCAAACTAATTTTCTGTCTATTGTGGAGAACATTCTGACCCCTCTCACCATCACAGGCATGCTGAGCAGCACAGGGGATGAGGCCTGGCCTTCCCACACAAGTCCTCTGGAATGTCAGCCTGCATTATATTTCTACCTACAGGTTCCCATCTCCCACCGCTAATTCAGCAGGCCGGAGACGATCCAAGAATCTGTGTTTTAATAATTACTCCTGTGATTCTGAGAATGAAGTCCCTGAACTGTCCTTGGAGTTATAATCCTCTAACAGCCTCCAGGCCATTAAGAACCCAAGGCCTATAGGATCAAGCCTGTGTATCCAGCCAGGGCACCCAAACAGGTGGTAAGGCACCTCTGCACTTGGCTCTCAGCCCTCCCTATTCCCATCTCTGCTCACCTCCTTCACACTCTGTTGGCCTCAGGGAGCCCTGATCTTTCACCCCCTCTGCCTCATGCTATTCCCTCTCCTGAAATTTCTTTCTGGAGGATTTCTGCCCCTCCTGTAAGGCCCAGCTCTAATGCCACTACCCTGGAAGCCCTCACAGATTCTCTGTCCTCTGATCCCCCACGGCATCTGATTGTGCCAATGCCACCACACTCAGGGGCTTGCCTCCAAAGGTGTTGGGCTCTAAAAAGTTAATATCACATTCGGGACCCTGCTTATTATTAAAGAGTTGATGAAAGCAAGGATGACCAAACGTGCTTGGAGACTATGTGCCAGGAGGACTGCTAAGGGACCAGAGTGCTCAGCCTGGAGAAGTGGTGTTCCTCTGGAGACCTCAGGGGCTGTACACATGGCTGAAGGGCCTGTCAAGGGATAGGGAACAGAGCTGCTTATGGGTTCAGAATGCAGTGCCAGAGTGACAGACAGGTGCCACAGGCAGATCTCACCCCAACCAGGGAAATATCAGCTAATTGCTTCCCACAACAGAAGGATGCTCTGAGGGGTGCAGGGAATGATACTGGCCAGAAAACTCAGGTAGCAGGAAGTGGTGACCAACTACCTGGGCCTGAGACCTTGAAAACCCTGATTCTGCTCTGAGTCTTCCCCAAAGTAACTGTGGGACTCAAGCGAGATAAGTCCCTAACCCTCCCTGACCTTCCCTTTTCTTATCTATACAGAGGAGATAATATGTACTTCACTGAGTTCCTATGACCCAGGCCTGTATGAGAAAATGGAAATGAAAGTGCCTTGTAAACAATAAATGATTCAGCCTTCCTAAGAAAGACACAAAACCCAGAAGTCAGAAACGGAAAGACCAACAGATTTGACTACACACAGAGTAAAAACTTTGTGTGAATATAGACACCTAAAGAAAATTAAAAGTGGCAGACCAGTAGAAAATATTTTCACTATATATGATGATGGGTTAGTAGATGTAGTACAGATTGTAGCTAGTCCCCACAAATAAATAAAAGCCAAAAAAAAAAAAAAGATGGGTAATGATATCTGTCAAAGAAATGCCAGGCAGGAGGACCACTTGACCCAGGAGTTTGCAAGCTAGGATGATGCCACTGCACTCTAGCTCAAGCAGCAAACCAAGACTCTGTCTCAAAAAGGAAAAAAAAAAAAGAAAATCAAATACCAATAGTCAATATATACATGGAAAAAAAAAAGTTCACCACTAATCCAGGAAATGTATATCATGATAAAACCTCAATAAATTAACACTTTTTCTATCAGATTGGAAACAGTCTTTTGTTTTTATTTTTATTTTTTTTAGAGACAGAGTCTCACTTTGTCACCTTCGGTAGAGTGCCATAGCATCACAGCTCACAACAACCTCCAGCTCTTGGGCTTAGGCGATTCTCTTGCCTCAGCCTTCTGAGTAGCTGGGACTACAGGCGCCCGCCACAACACTCAGCTATTTTTTGTCACAGTTTGGCTGGGGCCAGGTTTGAACCTACCACCCTTGGTATATGGGGCCAGCGCCCTACTCACTGAGCCATAGGCACCACCCTTTATAATACACGTAGAATGAATGAAGTCCTGTAGAAGATAAGTGGTACCAAATATCTTCTGGTCTGTGGTTTGTCTTTTAATTGTCCCTTTAAAAAACTAGAAGTTTTAAATTTTGATGAAGTCCAATTTATCAATTTCTTTTCTTTTATCAATCACATCCACGTGTATTTTTTCTGTACTACATTCAAGAAGTCATTCTCTAACCTTCAAGGTCACAAGATGGAAGATTTTCTCTATTTCTTGTAGTAGTTATATAGTTTTACATGTAGATCTTTGATTCATTTTGAGATAATTTTTGTATTTGGTTTAAGGTAAAGAGCAAGACTTTTTGTCTGTTAGATTTTTTTTTTTGGTTTTGTATATGGCTATCTAATTGTTCCAGGACCATTTTTTGAATGTCTATTCTTTCTTTCTTTATTTTTATTTTTTTTATTTTTTGGCCAGGGCTGAGTTTGAACCTGCCATCTCTGGCATATGGAGCCAGCGCCCTACCCTTCTGAGCCACAGGCACAGCCCAACATTTTTTTTTTTTTTTTTTTTGAGACAGAGCCTCAAAATATTGCCCTGGGGAGAGTGCTGTGACATCACAGCTCACAGCAACCTCCAAATCCTGGACTTAAGCGATTCTCTTGCCTCAGCCTCCCTAGTAGCTGGGACCACAGGCACCCTCCACAATGCCTGGCTATTTTTTGCTTGCAGTTGTCATTGTTGTTTGGCAGGCCCAGGCTGGATTTGAACCCGCCAGCTCTGGTGTATGTGGTATTCTTTCTTTATTGAATTACCTTTGCAACTTTGGCAAAAATCAACTGCCCACATATGTCCAGGTCTATCTCTGATTGCATTCTGTTCTATGGATGTATAAACCTGTCCTTTCTCCAGTACTATACTGTAGCTTTACAGGAGTCTGTGAACCAGGTAGCATGAGTCTTCCAACTTTGTTCTCTTCTTCTTCTTTTTTTTAATTAATATTATTATTTCATTTATTTATTCATTTACTTATTTTTTGGCCAGGGCCAGGTCAGAACCCACCACCTCCAGTACATGGGGCCGGCGGCCTACTCCTTGAGCCACAGACACCGCCCCTTTGTTCTCTTCTTAAACTGTTTTGATTATTTTAATTCTTTTGTGTTTCCATACAAATTTTGGAATCACCTTGTCAATTTCTACAAAAGTTCCTCCAGGGATTTTGTTGAATCTGTAGATAAGGTTGGGAGAGAATTTACATGCTTAACAATACTGAGTCTTCCAACCCACAGACATAGTGTATCTCATCATTTATTCAGGTCTTTTCTTTTGCACACAGTATGCTGATCTTGCACATATTTAGTATGATGTATACCTGAGTATTTCATGGTTTTTTTCAGTGCTATTAAAAATAGTAATTTTAAAAATTAAATTTCAGTTTTAATGTAATTGACTTTTGTATAATTGACCTTGTAGACTCTGATCTTGCCAAACTTTCCTATTAGTTCTAGTAACTTCTTTGTAGATTCTTTGGTAGTTCCTATAAGGCAGTCATTTTGTCTCCATAGAGTTGGTTTTATTTCTTCTTCTTAAATCTGTACATCTTTATTTCTTTTTCTTGCCTTACTTCAGTGTCCAGGATCTCTGTACAGTGTTGAATGGCAGAACAGACATCCTTGCTTTGTTTTTCATCTCTGAGGGGAAGCATTTAGTCTTTTCTTTAGGCGCCGAACCAGCTTTCTTTTTCTTAAGTTTTATTTTATTTTATTTTATTTCGTAATTTTCGGCCGGGGCTGGGTTGGAATCCGCCACCTCCCGCATATGGGGCTGGTGCCCTACTCCTTTGAGCCACAGGCGCCACCCAGGTTTTATTTTATTTTCAATGGACACATAGCAGTTGTATCTATTTATGGGGTACAATGCAATGTGATGTTTTAATACACATATACATTGTGTTATGGTCACATCAAGGTAATTAGCATATCCATCACCTTAAACATTTATCATTTCTTTGATTTATCAATTTATCATTCCTCATTTATCAATTCCTATTAATAACTTAATAAGTTATTAATTATAGTCACCCTACTGTGTAAGAGAACACCAGAACTTATTCCTCCTATCTAATTATACCATCGTGCCCTGTCCAGCTTCCTCTTGATTACTGTTTATATGGAATATCTTTCTTTTCCATCATTTTACTTTTACCTTACCTATGTCTTTATACATATTTAAAATGAGTGTCTTGTAGACAGATAACAGTTGGGTTCTGACTTTTCTTAATCCAGTTGACTAATCTTTGTTTTTTAATTGTAGAATACGGTAGAACCATCCATAGTTGACCATCTCCCTATATTAACCACCTCCTTAAATTGACCTAATTTCCATAAAATGGACAAGCACCACACACATTCAATAGAAGTTCTTTATATTGACCCCCTCCATATTTTAGCCAGTTAGTTACAGTCCCTTGAGGGTCAACTTGCAGAGGTTCTACTGTATTTAGACTGCTCACGTTTAAGTTAATAATTGATATCATTGGATTAAAATTTACCATCTTATTAGATATTTTCTATTTATTTCATCTGGTCTTCTTTCTTCTTTACTCTTTGTCTCTCTTTGGATTAATTATGTTTTATGACTCCAGTTGATTTCCACTATGGCATATAACTTATACCTCTTTTTTTTAATTAATTAATTTATTTATTTTTGAGACAGAGTCTCATTATACCGCCCTTGGTAGAGTGCTATGGCATCACAGCTTACAGCAACTTCAAACTCTTGGGCTTAAATGATTCTCTTGCCTCAGCCTCCCAAGTAGCTGAGACTACAGGTGCCTGCCACAATGCCCAGCTATTTTTTCATTGCAGTTGTTATTGTTGATTTTAGCTGGCCCAGGCTAGATTTGAACCTGCCAGCGTCCATGCATGTGGCTGGCGCCCTACTCACTGAGCTACAGGTGCTACCCACTTCTACTTCTTTAAAAAATATTTTAGCAGTTATCCTAGTTCTTACAACATATGTTTTAAATTAATCAAAGTATCCCTTAAAATGGTATAACATTGCTTTGAACACGGTAATAAGACCTCACAATAGTGTATTGCACATCCTTTCCTCCTTCCTATTGAAGTATAGTAGTTCCCCCACTACCTTTTACCTGAAGAACTTCCCTGAATTTTTTTTGTACTACTGGTCTGATGGCAATGAAGTCTTTGTTTTCGTTTGCCTGAGAAAGTCATAATTTATCCCTCCTTTTCTTTTTTTTTTTTTTTGAGGTAAAATTCATATAACAAAATGAAATGTTAACCATTTTAAATGGTACAATTCAGTGGCATTTGGTATTTTCATGACATAGTACAACCATCACCTCTATCTGGTTCCAAGACTTCTTCATTATGCCAAAAGCAAACCCTTCACCCACTCAGCAGTGACTCCCCATTTCTTCTGCCCACAGTCCCTGGCAACTACTAATCTGCTGTCTGTCTCTCTGGGGCTTCCTAGTTTGGATTTTTCATATAAAGGAATCATACAATATATAACATTTCGTGTCTGGCTTCTTTCACGTAACATAATGATTTCAAGATTTGTCCACATAGGCGGGGTGCTGTGACTCATGCCTATAATCCTAGCACTCTGGGAGGCTGGGGTGGGTGGATTGCCTGATCTCACAGGTTCAAGACCAGCCTGGGCAAGAGCAAGACACCATCTCTAAAAATAGCCAGATGTTGTGCTGGGTACCTGTAGTCCCAGCTACTTGGGAGGCTGAGACAAGAGAATTGCTTGAACCCAAGAGTTTGAGGTTGCTGTGAGCTATAATGCCACGGCACTCTACCAAAGGTGACAAAGTGAGACTCTGCCTCCAAAAAAAGATTCATCCACATTGTCACAGGTTTCAGCAGGTACTTCATTTCTTTTTATGTTTGAATAATATTCCATAATGAGGATATGCTACCTTCTGTTTATCCACTTACCAACTCTCTCTACCTTTTGGCTATTGTGAATAGTGCTGCATTGAAAGTCTATGTGCAAGTATTTGTTTGAGTCTCTGTTTTCTGTTCTTTTGGTTATATCCAGGAGTGAAATTTCTGAGTCATATGATATTCTAATGTTCAACTTTTTGAAGAACTCAAACTGATTATCATAGGAACGGTATCATTGTATATTTCTACTACCAGTGTACATAGGTTCCAATTTTTTTACATCTGACCAACACTTGTTTGGTTGGTTTTTTGTTTTTGTTTTTGTTATAAACACAGGGTCTTGCTCTGTTGCCCAGGCTAGACTTCAATGGTGCACTATCATAGCTCATTGTAATCTTGAACTCTGGGGCTCAAGCAATGTTCTTGCCTCAGCCTCCTAAGTAGCTGGGACTATAGGTGTTCATCACCACCACACCTGGCTTTTTTTTTTTTTTTTAGATGAGTCTCTCTATATTAAGCTGGGCTTGAACTCTGAGACTCAAGTGATCTTCCTGCCTTGGTCTCCCAGAGTGCTAGGATTACAGCATGAGCCACTGTACTGGTCACCAACACTTGTTATTTTCTGATTTTTAAAATTATGGGTAACCTAGTAGATGTGAAATAGTGTCTCATTAGGGCTTCATTTTTCACTTCCCTGATGACTAATGATGTTGAATATATTTTCATGTGCTTCTTGGCCATTTGTATATCTTCTCTGGAAAAATATCTATTCCAATTTTTTTTTTTTGCTCATTTAAAAATTAAGTTGTTTTGGGCGGTGCCTGTGGCTCAAGGAGTAGGGCACTGGCCCCATATACCAGTGGTGGTGGGTTTAAATCTGGCCCCAGCCAAAAGCAAACAAACAAAAAATTTTAAAAAGTTGTCTTTTGTTGTTGAGTTGTATATTGATTTTGGATACATAGCCCTTTGCAGATATATGATTTGCAAATGTTTTCTTCCATTCTCTGTGGTGTCTTTTCGTTTTGTGACAGAATCCTTTGATATACAAAAATGTTTAATTTGATCAAGTTTGATTTAGCTAGTTTTCTTTGGTTACATATGTTTTTAGTGACATAGCCAAGAAACCATTTCTAAGTCCAAAGTCATGAATATTATTTGTATGTTTTCTTCTAAGAGTTTAATCGTTTTAGCTTTTGTATTTAGCTCTTTGATTCATTTTGAGTTAATGTCTAGATATGGTGTAAAATAAGGGTCCAGTTTCATTTTTTTTGCATGTGGATATCCAGTTCTCTTAATATTATTTGTTGAAAAAATCCAATCATTCCCCATTGAATTGTCTTAGCATCCTAGTTGGACGTCAATTGCCCAGAGATGTGAAAGATTATTTCTATACTCTTAATTTTATTCCATTGAGCCATGTATCTATCCTTATGCCAATATCACACTGTTTTGATTTCTGTAGGTTTGTAGTAAGTCTCTTTATGTGTTGTGCATCTATTTGGAGTTTCTATTTCTTCTTCAGTTTGAAATTGAGAAGTGCGACCCCTCCAACTCAGTTCTTCTTTTTCAAGATTGTATTGGCTATTCAGTGTCCCTTAAAATTCCATCTGAATTGCAAAATCAGCTTTTCCATTTCAGAAAGAAAAAAAAAAGCTGTTGAGATTGTAATAGGAACCACATTGAATGTATAGATTACTTTGGGGAGTATTACTATCTTAACAATATTGAATCTTCTAATCTACGAAAACAAGATGTCTTTTCATTTACTAAGGCCTTCTTAATTTCTTTTAGTGTGTTTTGTGGTTTTCAATATACACAAATGTACACAATGTCTTTTTTTTTTTTTTGGAGACAGATTCTCCCTTTGTCTTGGTAGAGTGCTGTGGCATCATAGCTCACAGCAACCTCAAACTCTTGGGCTCAAGCGAATCTCTTGCCTCAACCTCCCAAGTAGCTGACATGATAGGTGCCTGTCAGAACCCTCAGCCATGTTTTTTTTTTTTTTTTAAGAGACTGGGCCTCATTCTTTCTCAGGCTCGAACCTGTAAGCCCAAGCAATCCACCCACCTCGGCCTCCCAGAGTGCTAGGGTTACAGGAGTGAGCCACCATGCACAGCTACGATGTCTTGTATATGGCACACCTCTTGAGTGTGGGACACAACTGTAACAGGAACTTTACCTAACAAATGCAGACATTATGACCTAACCATTTCTACCCTCATGTTAATTGCTGAAATTTAAAAAATGTATAAGTTGTGTGCCCCTTGGTTAAATTTATTCCCAAGTATTTTATTATTTTTTGATGCTATTCCATCAAAACAAAATTGTGTTCTTAATTTCCTTATTGGATCATTGAGTTTTGCATATTGATCTTGAATGCTGCAGGTTTACTAAATTCATTTATTAGCTCTAGTAGTTATTTTTTATGGCCCTTTTAGGAATTTTCTTTATAGGATCACGTCTTTTGTAAATAGAGGTAGTTCTACTTCTTCCTTTTTAATTTGGATGCCCTTGACTTCTTTTTCTTGCTGATTTCTCTGAGTAGGACTTTCAGTACTGCATTGAAAAGAAATGATAGGCTCGGCTCCTGTGGCTCAATCGGCTAAGGCGCCAGCCACGTACACCTAAGGTGGCGGGTTCGAATCCCCAGCCCGGGCCCACCAAACAATGATGGCTGCAACCAAAAAATGACCGGGTGTTGTGGCGGGCGCCTGTGGTCCCAGCTACTTGGGAGGCAGAGGCAGGAGACTCGCTTGAGCCCAGGAGTTGGAGGTTGCTATGAGCTGTGATGCCATGGCACTCTACCCAGGCGGGGGATAGCTTGAGGCTCCGTCTCAAAAAAAAAAAAAAGAAAGGGCACTGTCACTGAAGGGTGGCATTGCTACAGGCATGGAAGGTGGGTAAGAAGGGGATGTGGTTTCTGCCTGGCTGCTGGATTCTCTGGTGCTCTCTATGTGACCCTGCCGTGTGAACTCTCTTAGCCTGCATGGGGACCTCACAGGTGAATCCTTCAATCTTGTCTACATCCCATGGTAGCCTCTCTGGCTCTCATCTATGGTGCTGTCTATTTCTGAATCAGGTTCCCAGACCCTCCCAGCTCATCATCACTGGCCTAGCTCACTGAAGACTGTGGCCTATCCCAGCCTCACCCTCCCCTGTGCCTCCCCAGCCTTGCCCTCACCAGGGGTCCCGGCTCAAACTGCAGGGCCACGTGCTGCAGGAGGGCCATGAGGTGGGCTGGGCGCCGCTTCACCTGCTCCAGGCTCTGGAACTGGCTGTTTTGCTCCTCTGAGTTCTGGGGATGGGGATGGGGTTGAATACAATGGGGAGGAGAGGAAGGGCTTTGGGCTTGAGTCTACCCAGTCTCTGGCACTTCAGGATGGATCCAAGCTGGCAAGGTCCTGGGAACTCAGGGATGGTAATGGTGTCTCTGCTATACAGGTGACAGCACAGGCAGGTGGGCAGATAGGCAGGAAGAACGAATGAAATTTAAGGCTGTATTGGTGCCAATGAGGACAGAAGTTAGGTGAGAAGGAATGAGGACCCATGCTACGGTGGGGAAGGAGGGAACAGTGATCAGAACTGGGATTGAGGGATAAGAAGCTTGGGAGTCTATGCTGCAATGGGGGCTCTGAGGATGGGAAGGGTGAGATGAGGAAGGAGGTACCAAGATGAGAGAACAAGAGACAGGCTATGGGAGGGGGCCAGGGACAGGATCTGAGGACTGAGGACTGGACCTGTGGTGGGAGGGACACAGGATAGGATGCTGAGCCTGGGACGGAAGCTTTTCCAACCCATCTCCTGCTCACCGTCTCCAGCTCATTCTCAAAATCCTCATCCTCAGCCCCGATGATGCTGATGGGCACAAGGCCAGGCTTGGGGGGCCCTGGAGGCTGTGAAAGGGGAGGGGGGCTTCAGTCCACAGGGCCCCCCTCACAGCCCCAGTGCTCTCACCCCTGGCTCTCCCCACTCACCACCCCTCCGGCGACGTCTTCCATCTCCTCCCTGGGCTCCACAGGGCTGGGGGAAGAGGAGGGGTGGTAGTTAGGGGATGGGTGGAGAAGGCAGGGGTGGTTACTCACAGATTCCTGGCCCAGGTGTGAAGGTGAGTAAACAGCCACCCCCCCATCTGGGCCTCCGCAACTCAATGGGGCCTCTGTGTGGCCACAAAGAGCCCTTCAGAGGCCAGCAGGGACGGGGAGGGCTGGAAGCTCAGGAGGCCTGGTCCCAGAGAGGGCTGTGTCTGAGAGCCTGCAATTTTTGGTCCCTGATGGAGGGGGCTGGGGGCTGGGCTCTTGGGTTAGAGGGACCTGGGGTGGGGGCTGACTCCTGACAAGGCAGGGCCTAGAGGCAAGCAGAGTTGGGAAGGCTACAGGGGAGGTGGAAGGAAAGATCTGGGGTGTGGGGGGCTCTCCTCTGGTCTGTGACAGGCCTGGGGCAGGATGCTGCCTCAGAACCCACCAGCCCCACTTCCTGTGACAGGAAGTCACAATGGCAAACCCCCAACCCCCAACTCTCTCTATGTAAGAAAATAACGCCCTGAACCCTCCTCCCTTAGGGCAGGAGTCCCCAAACCCAGAAGTTCTTCCCTCCCTCAGGAGCTTCATATCTTTCCTGGCTTCCAGTCCCAGGAAATGAGGTAGGGTCCTCTGCTATCCCATCCCCAGGTGTGTCTATCTTCTCTGCCCTCTGTCCCTCTTACTACCCCTCCTATCCCTAGCCTGCTCTCCTCAAAGCTGCCTCATGTCTCAGCCTCTCTTCTCCCTGTTTCCTCATTTATCTCCTTCCCTTCCTCCAGATCTGTCTCATTTTTCCCATGGACTCTGCCTCCTCCCCACCTCTCCTTCTCTCTCCCATCTCTGTGCCTTCCCACATCTGGTTTGGGCAGCTGCCATCCTCACACCTCTGGGTCCCGGTCTCATGTGCTGCCTCTCATCTCTCTCCACCTGCTTCTCTCCCCATCTCTTGCTGCCTCTCCATGAAGCTCCACTTCTCCCTGAGTCTTTCCACTGACATCTTCTGTGTCCTTAATTAGTCTGACTAATGCCATGGAGCCAGTGTCACGCAGGAAGGAGCTGTGGAAAGGGGTGTGGTGGACCATGGGGGGAGTCCTCACAGCCCTAAGCTATTTATAACCATAGCTGCCTGAGACCCACCCTCTCCCTCTTTCATGGGCCTCCTTCCTAGCTTCCCAGTAAATGTTAGCTATGATTTGATCATGACTATTAAACAATGATGCTTTCTAGAGGGTCCAAATACCATCTTATGGGTCCACCCAAGCAGCATAATTTTTATTCTTTTCCATAAAGTACATTTGTCTAATACCCAAGCTTGGGTAATTCCAGATTTGAGCATTGTTAAAAATTTACATTAATAAATGTGCAAACCAAGGCAGAAAAGTAATAGCAATAATTTATTATGAGAGCTAAACTCACATAGCACATACAGGGTGCTAGGCATTGCTCTAAGTATTTCTCATGTATCAACTCAGGAAAGCCTCCATAACCATGAGCAGCCCATACTGTTCTTATTCCCATGAGAGATGGGACTCACACCACCAGCTGCAACTTCTGGGCTGGAAAACATGACCATGGACATGAAAGGTCCATAATCATCTCACTCAAGGAAGGAAAGGTTCAACTCAGTCAAAGAGATTCCAAAAGCACATAGGAGAGGGGTAAACATATTATCTGAGCAAATGCTTGGTGCCAGGTCCCACACTGTGCCCTTGACAAGTACCTCCTTATTCCTCATCATGGTAAGGTGAAATAGCAGCTAACACTTAAGTGCACTTAGTGCTGTGCCAGGCCCAGCATTCCTGTTTTATAGATATTAACTCATTTAATTCTCTCAATGATCCCAAGATATCACTATTATTCTTATCCCCATTTTATAGAGGAGGCTGAGGCACACATTATAAAAGAGCCAAGATTCAGACCTAGGCAGTCTTGCTTAAATGCATTGCTTCAGAGTGTGGGGACCCTCCTCCACCCTTTGGAAATTAAAATCTAAACCAAAGCTCTAAGACACATCAAGTCTCCTTATGGTGTTATGGTGCCAGGAAAAGTCAGGGGCATATAATCACTGGAGTGCAAGTTGGACTCAGATGCTCCACAAAACCTGGGGTTCAGAGAGGTTAGAGAAAGGGAATGCTGGCTATTTAGGAGATGAGGAGGTGAAGGGGTCCCACCTGAAGAATTACAGGTGAAGCTCTAAGAGGGTAGATGGATCTACAAGCAACTAACAAGGCCTGGAGTCTAACAAAGGGAGCATTGTGTGGATGGGGATCTATGGGGTTAGGGAAGGTTTGGAAAGTCCACAAAGCTGGGAGTTGTAAGCTAGCATATATGCGGGACTACATGGGCACCTGGGTTCTACCCAGAGCTCAGGGTCTACAAGATAATTGAGCTGATGATCCAGGGTCTCCAAGAACCTCTGGGAACTTTAAAGAAGGTCTTGGAATGTGTAAGGCCTCAGATTCTATTTGACAAGTAGTGGGTCTAAAGGATCTGGGGGTCATACGGGATCATGATTCCATAGGGAAAGAAGCCAGTCACAGGACCTGTAGATCCTTAATAGAGGTGGAGAGTTCTATAGAGGGTGTGAAAGTGGGTCCTGAGATCCGGGGTCTACAGGGCTCCAGACTCTAGGAGATGCTCTTATTGATCTATGAAGACCCCACGTCTATAATTAGTTAGGTCTCCAATGTCGGGGGGTGGTGGCTAGCAGGAGCCTGGAGGGTCTGTAACACCTTCTAATCTCTAAGAAACTTGTAGGGCGAGGTCTACACGAGTCCCAAATCTTATATGGACATGGCGGGTCTACATGGCCCTAAATCCTACAGGGGACGTGGCAATGTGCACAGCAGGGAATGTCGGGGAGGACGCGCAGAGTTAGGGTCTGAAGCCCGTCAGGGTCCGCGTCCCTCACCTGCTCCAGGTAGGAAGAGAAGCCACTGCAGCCGCCAGAACCGAAGCCTCCGCGCGCCGGCTCCAGACTCCCCCCACCCCCGCCGTCGAGTCACTCTAGCCGCCCCAGAGGCCCCCTTTGCTACAAGCTCCACTCCTCCCGCCAGCCGCTCTAGCCTGGCAACTACCAGCTTCTGCCTCTGCGACTCGACTCCTCTCGCCGGCCGCTCTAGCTCTCCACTGCGCCACGCTGGCCAGATAAGGTCGCTCTGGCCTGTCTCGGAGGGCCGGCGTTTCCGTATCTCGACTGCCCCCGTCACTCTCCTGCGCTCCGCCCCCGCCCAGAGGTGCAGGTAGTCTTGACCCCTTGCCGGAGATCAATCGGAGATCTGAGCCGCTAGGGCACTGAGCACCCGCACCTCGGACTGGGGCTCCCGTCCTATTTACCTCCCCACATGGAAGACCAGCTAAATTTCCAATCCTCCTACATCAATTCCTTCCGCGCCCCTACTCTCCCTTCTACTGGAACTGGAATGCAAAACTCTTGGATTTGAGCCTATTTCCTCCTCTGACAAGCACTGTAACCTGCAAAGAAGTAATGACGTCTCAGGCCTCAGTCTTCCCATCTGTACAATGGGGAACGGTCTCCAGCTCTCTTCCCTACGCCCATCTCCCAGGGAATAATTAATGACCCAGAAATGAGCTTTCCGAAAACGTGTTCAAACATGCTCTCTGCAACTTGCACCTTTACTGTGGCCCACGGGCGTTGTTATTATTGTCGGTTTTTTTCCTTTTTAGGTGGGCTAAAGCATGCGGAGTTGGAGGAGGGCGCTCAACACTTGATAGTTCAAATCCGTAATAATCTCACGAAGTGTGTTTCCTGGGACAAGTCGGTTCCGCTCCCTGGGTCTCGGTTTTCCCACCCGTACAATGGGAGTAATCTACTGAGCAGTTTAGGAGCCTTGACCCCAGCCTCACACCGCTCATCCCCCGGTACTGGGCACTCGGCAAGTGTTAACTGTCCCTTCTTTGCTCCTTTTGACAGATGGGAAAACTGAGGCCCCAGAAGGCGCGGCTGCCGGCCCCGCGGGCCACAGGAGGCCCCTCAGCTGAGGGAAGCGCCCCAACCGCTCCCTCCTTCTCCTCCCACTTCTCCCAGCAGCCGAAGGGAGGGAGACCGGGCGGGGCCAGGGCCGGCGTACCTGGTGTCCGAGTGGGGAGGTGACCGGCGGGGCGCCCGAGGTCGGGCTCGGTGATCCCGGGCCCTGAGTCCCGGCTCCCGCTTCCTGGCTCTGGCGGGGCAGGAAGTTGGGGCGTTTTTCCGGAGGCCCCCGCCCCGCCACCCCTCCCCGCTTCCTGCCGGCGCCCCGCGGCCGCCCGGCACCTCGGCTTCCTTCCCCTTCTCGCCGCCCGCCCGCGCCCTCCCTTCCGTGCTGCGCCCGGCCCCGCCCCAGCCCCCCGGCCTCTCCCGCCGGCTCCGTCGGTCGCTTCACCGCACGGGTTGCCGGGTCTCTTCTCCCGGCCGGGCGTGGCCGTCACCTCACTGGCGGGACTGGGGCGAGTCCTGCGCCCTGTCCGCTCCAGCCTGAGCAACAGTCTCCCTGCTTCCCCGCTCTGCGTTTCCCTTCATCTTCCTTTGGTCTTCACTTCTCGGGTGTGTTTCTGTCTGTGTTCCCTCTTTCTGTCTCACTCCCTGTCTCTCCCTCGTTGGTTTCTCCTCCCTCTGTCTCTTCTCGTTCACTTTCTCCTTCGAAGCCTTTGCCTCCCCTCTGCATCTTTCTCCATCTCTCTCTCAGCCCCTGTCATTTCTCCTACTGTTGCTTTCCCCAGCTTTTCCGTGTCCCGGTTCAGCGCCCCCTCTCCTCTGTCTCTTCCATGCCATCTGTCTTATCCCTCCTTTGCCCCGTGTCTCTGTGTCTAGAGCACTGTCTCTCTCAGATTCCCCGTGTCTCTTCACTGTCCCCTGTCTGTCTCAGTGCCTCTCTGCCATTGCCCCTGGGTGGTCTCAGCATCTCCAGCCTAGGGCCACAGACTCTCTAAATGCCCCTCTACAAGTCTAGCCGCAGAAGAGATGTGGCTGCGGTCCGATTTCCATACTAACCTCTCTGAGATAGTCCCCTGTGTTTCTAGGGCTTATATATGCATAAATAATTTAGTTGTCACACCTCCCTCTTTGCTCTGGGATGAGGCCCTAGATGGAGGTTCTTAAATTGGGGTGGAGACCTCCCCAAGGACTTCCTGTTTCTCTCAGGGGCGCAGCCAAGACTGGCTGCTTTGGCCCAGGTGTGGGGAGTGAGCATATGTCTGGGCCCAGGAGGAAGACAATGGGCGCCCGCTCCTGGGTCACAGGGAACAGGGTGCGGTATCCATGAGATCCATGACTCCTGCCAAGGTCTGCAGTTGGGAAGGATTTATTATCACTAAGTGGCCATGACAGATCAGGGAGGAGGGGGTGACACTAACGAGGCTGTTACAATCAGCTCCCCCAGCGGCAGCGATTAAGGCTCATTACCCGCTGGGGAGGGAGCCTGGGAAAGGCAGCAGGGGGAGAACTGCAGTTGGGGGTGGGGAGGACGGGACAGTCTAGAGGGAAAAAGAGTAGGACACCTCAGAGGAGTCGGAGGAGGCCTGGAGGGGAAAAGAGAGCAGGTACCTGGGTGGGCTTCATGCCTGCAATCCCAGCACTCTGGGAGACCAAGACGGGCGGATTGCTTGAGCTTACAAATTCAAGACCAGCCTGAGCAAAAGCAAGACCCTGTCTCTACTAAAAATAGAAAAACTGAGGCAAGAGGATTGCTTGAGCCCAAGAGTTGTAGGTTGCTGTGAGCTATGACACCACCACACTCTACCCAGGGCAACAGCTTGAGACTCTTGTCTCCAAAATGAAAAGAAAGAGACAGAAAAGATACCCCAGGGTGGAAAATGAGGGAAGATTGCAGAGAGTGTGTTTCAGGGCAGTGAGCAGAGACCTGGATTTGGGGTGCAGCAGGCTGGAGCAGTCTGGTGGGAGTGGGGTGTCATGGCTTCTCCAACTGGACATCTCCAACATGGAGGCTGCCCACATCCTGGTAGGTGCCCTGGAGGCCCCTGGAGATGTCCTCATACATGGAGCAGTCGTCCAAGTTCAGGCCCTAGGGTGGACAGTAGCAGTGGGTGTGAGTATCGGTCTATACAGCACCTCCAGGGGTTACCCCAGTGAGAGGGAGGAACCAGTGCAGGCCCCCAGCACACTTGCCCCTACCCCCATCCTCACCTCATAAAGATTTTCATCTTCATAATCATCCTGGGCATCTACCCCGAACTTCTCATTCTGCCATCGTTTCTGGGGGGGGCAGGGTGGGTGCCTCAATGAGTGGGGGAGGTGAATATCTTTTTCCAGAAGGGGTAAGAGGTGTGCCCAAGGCCATTATGTCAGGTATGTGACAGCTTTCTCTTAGTCCAGAGCTAGAGTCCTTTGGTTTATCTCCACTGCCCCAGGAATCTCAGTAATAGTAAATAATAATAGTTGCCCTGTGACCTGGGGAGAGGCTGATGCAGGTCTGGGCTATATCTATGGGATAACCACACTCTTAGGTGGGGACGGAAGGACAGTAAGACACCCATAGAGTGGGGCAGTGAGGACACCCCTGGGGGAAGAATAAGACACCTTTCAGGGTGTGGATGGTGAGGACAATCCTGAAGGGAAAGCTGAGTGAGGACCACCCCTCATTTCACCTCCATAGCTGCTGTGAGGGGCATGCTCTCATTCTCCCAAGTTTTTGGATGGGGAACTTCAGACTCAAGAAGGCCAGCTAGGCACTGGGAGTCATGCAGCCCAGGCTTTCACCCAGCTGACTCGGCAGTCCCCCAGTGGCTCACCCTGAACAGTAGCAATGTCCCAGGCACCACTGCGCAGAACAGAAGGATGATCCCCTCCGCTGTGATGATGCGGTTCTTGGTGCCCTCCCCCATGTCCAGGAAAGGTCTAGGGAACGGCTCTGTGAGAAAGGGGTGTTGCTCAGAGCTCTGGCCTCCAAGTCCCCCTGCCCCAAGCAAGGCCTGAAACCCACCCGTGAAGCTGCAACTCTACAGATGAGAACATAAGTCACTGTGTCCCAGCTAGTTCTGAGCCCAAGATGAAGGTACTGGCTCTGTCCCAACTTCACAGATGAGTAAACCGAGTGTCCCTGGCTGGAGAGTGGGACCTAGAGGCCCTGGTTACTCACCACGGACACGGAGGTAGGTGCCACAGGAGTACTGGTGTGATTTGCTTTGTTCCTGGACATGGCACCTGTACATGCCCCCATGGCTCTTGTTCACATTCTCGATGGTCAGCTCACCATTGGAGTCGTTGGCAAAACCTATGTACTCAGGGGGCCACATATGCTTGCCTTCGATGATGCGCCACCACGTGACATTGACTTTGGTTTTGTTGTCACTGTACTGGCAAGGGAGGTGGACCTTATCTCCTATGCTCACTGTCACCGATGGTGGGCCCTTGTCCACCCACAGGGCCTGGCACCCAGGACCTGCAGAGGGCGGGAATATGTCAAGACTAAGGACAGGACTAAGCCACAGGCCCCCAGCCCCAGCCCCTGGGGCTCCAGTACTGCTGGGTCTGGAGGGAAGGAGGAGGGTGAGGACTCTCCTGGTGAGGGAGGAGATAGCCCTGGCAGGGGCTGACACACCTTGGGGGGAATAGAGAGTGAAGAGGCCCCCAGAGAAGGGGAGAGGATACTCCTGGGGGAGGAGAGTAAGACTCCATGGAACAGAGAGACACCCCAGGGACCCTTCTCACCACTCCCATGCCATCTCTTGCCATCCTTCTGCACACCCACTTTATGTTTTGGTCCCTTTGAGCTCTCTGGCTTTTGGTGTTTGGTTCCCTGGCACTGGAAGTGCCCTTGCCAGATAGCGCTTTACAGAATCAGTTCAGGCAGCCCCTCCTCCTGAAGGCCTTCCTGCTCCATTTTCCCACCCCACCCTCAGCTAGGCCCTGCACCTGGCACTTTATCTTATCACAAAACCCTACTAGGTTTTACAGGGGAGATGGCTGAGGCCCAGGCAGGTGGGTTGCCCAGTGTCAACAGGCAGTCAGGAGGAGTACTGACTGGGTTTACACTCCTGGCTCCCTGGGTTTCTTTCTGCCTGGTACTCTGGAGCAAGTCTTTAGGCCTGTGACCCTGGGCCTGTCCCTCATTCTCTGCAGCTCCTATGTATCAACCTAGGGTCAGGGGTGAGTTCAGCTCTTAGGTTGATTTGGGGGCTGGGGAGAGGCCCAGCAGGGTGGGGACAGGGATGTCTGAGAAAAGGAGAGGTGGCACAGGCTGGTTCCTCTGGGAAGTTCCAGCTCTCAGCCCCTGCAGGCCAGCCCATGTGGCTGGCTCTGTCTCTTCTGGAGATGGGAGGAGGAAGAGAGAAGGAGGTAGAGGTAGGAGAAGGGGACGAGCAACATCATGGTCATAAGCTTAAGATTCAGCCAGCCAGTCTATAGCTCCAACCCCTGTTCCTAGTTCCTAGTATACCCTGGGTGGCCAAACAGCCCTCTTTGAACTCAGTGTGGTCATCATTGCCCTGCCAGCTGGCCTTGGGCAGGTGTGTGTGGGGGGCACAGGAAGCATCCCCTCCTCCATGCTGAGAAGGGATATGCTTCACAGGAGAGGGAATGACTGAGATTTAAGGCAGAGAGGGAGGGACTTCTTGCTGGCTCAGGGCTATAATCCTAGCACTCTGGGACACCTAGGTGGGTGGATTGCTTGAGTTCAGGAGTTAAAGACCAGCTTGAGCTACAGTGAGACCCTGTCTCTAAAAATAGCTGCGTGTTGTGGTAAGCATCCATAGTCCCAGCCACTCAGGAGGCTGAGGCAAGAGGACAACTTGAGCCCAAGAGTTTGAGGTTATTGTGAGCTTTTTTTTTTTTTTGCAATTTTTGGCCAGGGCTGGGTTTGAACCCACCACCTCCGGCATATGGAACAGCGCCCTACTCCTTGAGCCATAGGCACCACCCTGCTGTGAGCTTTGACATCAAAGCACTCTACAGAGGGTGACAAAGTGAGACTTTGTGTCAAAAAACAAATAAACGAGGCTCGGCACCTGTGGCTCAAGCGGCTAAGGCGCCAGCCACATACACCTAAGGTGGCAGGTTTGAATCCAGCCCGAACCCGCCAAACAACAATAATGGCTGCAACCAAAAAATAGCTAGGCGTTGTGGCGGGCGCCTGTGGTCCCAGCTACTTGGGAAGCTGAGGCAGGAGACTTGCTTGAGCCCAGGAATTGGAGGTTGCTGTGAGCAGTGAAGTCATAGTACTCTACCCAGGGTGACAGCTTGAGGCTCTGTCTCAAAAAAAAAAAAAAACCCAAATAAACAAACAAACGCAGATTTGTGCCTGTAGCTCAGTGGCTAGGGTGCCAGCCACATACACCAGGGCTGGAGGGTTCGAATCCAACCTGGGCCTGCCAAGCAACAATGACAACTACAACCAAAAAATAGCTGGGCGTTGTGGTGGACGCCTGTAG
>CAUYQV010168322.1:0-33727 GCA_963574575.1 Galagoides demidoff
AATTCATCGAATTCTTGAGACAACTTTTGAAATGCTCCTTGACTTTCTAATTCCAACTTTACCTCCATTCTATTAATCTTATTTGCAATCAAGATTCTGAATTCGATTTCTGACATCTCCGCCATCTGGTTATGAATGGGCTCTTCAGTTGCATCTGCCATATCCTTCCTGGGGGGGGGGGGGATGGTCGACTCTGGTTCTTCATGTTACCAGAGTTTTTCCACTGATTCCACCCCATGTTTATTTTACACCATTTGGCTAGATGATCAGATAAGGAGAAATTGGGTTGGGGGCTCCAGGAGTAGGGATTAAGTAGCCCTTTGCCCCAAAACTGGGACTGGTGTCTGTACCTTTTCCCCTAGAGCTTTGCCAAGGACCCATACAGTGCTATGGCCTGAGAAACTGGGAGTCTGCTTGGTGTGGTGGGGCTAGGTGGCTCTGTCTTGTTTTCAGCTGGTCTCTTTCCTACCCTAGTGAATCAGTTACTTGGGGTTGACGTCTCAGCTATGGAGAAATACCAGCAATTAAGTCACCCCGCCCCACACAGGCAACAATTGGAACAGGAAAATCAAACCTTCCCACAACCACACACCCAGGGTACCACTTTGGATAGTCCTTGGGTGATTGACCCAGTTCAAAAGGTCCAAATCAATTGTCCCAGTCAGCACTGGTCTCAGGTGGTGGGAGAGTTCAAAAGGTCTTTGGCAACTAGATAGCAGGAGTCTGCTGGCAGCTTAAATATGACTCGCTCCAGTGCTCTGTGAGGGCAGGACCCACCCAGCAAATAAATTAATCTGGGAAGGTTGTGGCCACCTTCCCCACCTTGTACCTCTGTCACACCCAGTCACTGATAACCCCACAGGGCTTTGACTCAGTTCCCTCCAATAAGCAGATGCTCCAGGGGTTTATACCTGCCTGAGTTACAGGGAGATCTATGTCTCCTGAGCCAGGCCGCTGCTCTCTGCCACTATCCAGCAGGGGGAGGTGAGGCCTGACAACCTCAGGTGCTTAATGGAGGCTGGGTGGTTCACTCACTTCCAGCCCCACCCCTGATTGATGTTTCTGGCAGAACAGGACAGAACAACTTTGCAGAATTTTTTTCTGTTCTGGCTATATTCCCCTGCAGATCAGACCCAGTATAGGCTGCAGTTTATGTTGGGATGGACACTGTTAGAGCTTGCACTCAGCTGTCAGTTCCAGCCTCTGCCTTCCTGCCTTTTTTTCAGCGATAATCCCCTGTGGGCCAGGTATGTCTTAGGCTCAGTAAAGCAGTCCTGTGGCTCAGTCCCGCCCTGGGAGTCTGCTATCTGTGTGTATATTCTAGTCCCCACGCTGGGGCCTATGCTTCCATCTGAGATCTGTTCCGCCACCGGCTGCCACTGGAGAAGGTGCCCGGCTTCCTTTGGTTGCCCAGAGAGACAGGGCATGTCTTCCCAGAATAGCCCCAGGGTTGTGAGCCCTATTGTTACTTCTGCTACAACTGGTGCTCTGCACCTCAGGGCACCGCTGCTCCTGTATGATTCCCTCTCAGTTGACCTTCCTCTCCTTACTCCTGTGCCGCAGAATCAGCACAGACTGGCAACAGCCCTTGCCCTATCCACACCGCTCAAGAAAATGCCCAAGAATCTGGACTCCATGGGGGACAGGCTTCCAGACCTCAGGGTGAGAGTGGAGGGGAGTGCTGGGAGTTCAGAACTGCAGGTAGAGAATGTATACAGTTTTATGCCTGGCAGGAGACTTCCATGGCACCCTAGTAGGGGTAGGAGGTCCAGTTTTTAAAGGGTCTCTCATGTGGGATAGAATGGGAGGACATTTGAATCCTGCTCACTTGTTTGTATGGAGTATACTGCAAGTTCTTCTTTTGGGGGAGGGGACTCCTGTCTGCTTGGCGATAGATTTTGTACCTTTTGTTTTTATCCTTGGGGTCGCAGCTCACCTCAGCAGAGTTGATGTGCATTCTTCAACCTTCTCTCTTGGATTAGCTCCAAACCATCAGCTTACTTGCCAAACTTCTGTCTTTTAACTTTCCTTTTGGACAGGCGCCTCTGTAGAAAGCTGGCTCCAGTCGCCATCTTGCCTGCACCTGCCTGGTTCAGAGTTTTGATTTCTCCTTGGAGCACTGGGGTCAAATGATTATTTTCAAAGACATTGCTTATTTGAAATTGAGAGTTCTGAGAACATAGCTAAACAGAATCAAGGGTGGGTCCTGATGAGCTAAGGGCTGGTGGTATTTGGACCATTGGCATGGGATGTCAGGGCCTCCAGAGTTTGGGCTCCTACAGGAGTAGGCTGGAGGAAGACCAGATGTGGGCAGCAGGATGTCCTAGACTCTCGTCATCATTAAACCTACCTGGCTCAGGAGCTGGGGGCTATGCAAAGTGCCATGGATGAGACAACTGGCTGGAATTCCACCCACATGGGGACAACCATGGGGGCCATATATACACTTATGTTGGTTGTAGAACAACATGAAGGCCTTCCTCACATTCTCACATTCCTCTGGGATACGGTGGTGTCATCACCAGTCACCTTGCTGGAAGTGCACGACACTGCTCCTGATGGCCTAGGACTTCTTCTGGCCAGCTTCAGGGGCTGAGTATAAAGGATGAGGGGTCCTTCTTTCAAGGGACTTATATCAATGACTTTGACTGTTCCATGCTACTTCCTAAACGACTTGGTTCATGTTCCATAACATTGCTGCAGGGCCTGAGTCTGGGTTTGGTCATGGACAGAAAAGGATATTTCAGCTTGGTGGACATTGTCAACTCTAAGTCCACTCTAGTACCCCAGGCCATGTCATGATGTGCTTTGTTGGAGGTCAAAGCTTCTAATCCACTGCCAAGATGACCCAGGAGCTGGCCAGAGCCAAGCATGACTCAGGAAGACTTTGGCCCCTGCATCTGAGTGAGAATAGCAATGAGGAGGTGATAGTGCACACATAACCTGCACTCAAGTTAACTCCTTCATAGTGATGCTAGGAAGTATTTGCTTTCCCTGTGTTCTCATATCCAACAGGGGTTCCAGGTCCCTTAATCACTCCATATGTCAACCTTATTCCACAGATCACAATAAATATAATAAAAAAGTCAGTTTTTATAAGAGAAAAGTTTATCAGGAAAGGGAAGGGAAAGCTACCATTTTTTGTTGAGCTGCCAGAGGCCAAAGATTATGGTAGTGCCTTAAATAATTTTCTTTAACTGTGATGTATCTGTGAGGCAAATATTATATGTCTGCTTTACACATAAGGAAGTTGAGGCATATTGAAAGCAAATGATGCATCCAAATCTATGAAGGTTGCAAAGTCAAATTTTCAAAGCTTACGTGTCAGATTCAATGGTCTCAGGTGACATGTTGGAAGTGTCACAGCTGGTCGGAGTTCCTGGCTTTTGCTTCTGGCAACTCCTGGCTGTATTGATTGTAGGGTTACAGATGACCTCACTTGACCTCTGAGTGTTGAGAACTGACCTTCCCAGCATTATGCCTGGCTGCCTTCAGTGGCTGTGAAATGCCTCTTGTCTCTAGATGAGGACAATGGCTAAGGTCATCCTAAGAGCTAATTGGCCAGAGATACCATCAGCCGCACACTTTGCATCTGCAATGCATACTGCATGATGAAAGCTCTGATAAGTCTTACAGTAATGAAAACTTGTTTAACTTTGTTGAGCCCAGGGTTTCCCAGATGTATTCAAATGCAGAATCCTTTGCACCTCTAGACCACCTTTGGAGCCAATGTTCTGTGGAATGCACTTTAGGAATTACTGGTCCGCACTGTTCCTTCATGTCATTCTCGTTGGCCTATCAGCTGACTCACAAGTGAGATTTCTTGTGAGATCCTGGCTCCATTGCTTACCAACTATGACTTTGCACAAGGCACTGATGCTCTGGGGACTTTGACTGAAGCTTTCTTCTCTGTAATGTAAGGATAATATGTCATAGCATCTCTCACACAGAGATGTTGTATCAGAGAAATAAGCTAATAAATGGAAAAGGTAGACAAGTAGCATGGCACATGTATAAAAATGATGTCCACAGTGAGTCAGACCTTGGAAATGCATCAGTCTTCCAAGACAGACACAAGTGCATGAGGTTCTACTTCTGAGGCAATAAAAAAAAAAAAAAAAGCACTGGCCTGACACCAGCTGTAAAACCCTTTCATACCTAATGGGACTTTGAATTCTTCAAGTTCTTAGAACTCGGGAAGATTGGGCTAGAGATATGTAAGATCCCTGCCAACTCTTGGGTTCTATAAAACATTAACTTTTTAGCATTCAGCTCTATTTCTAGCTTGAGTGAGTTCTCCAAATAAATGAGTAAATTTCTTGGAAAAATGAATGAAACATAGAGGCTCTGCCATTCAGTCATTCACAGTTAGGATGCTATTGTAAGAAAATAGTCAGGTGATTGGCTGAATCCAGCTCTGATATTTTTTACACATCAAATAAATTTGGATAGACTTCATCTTAATTATCAACAACATTACATTATGCAACTTGTGACACAATTTTCCCCCAAGGAAAAATAGCTAGCTGATATTTAATAAATACTTGTTATATGCCAGACACTATTATAAACACTATACAGACTAATTCTTTGAGTCTTCAGACCAACTCTATAAGTAAAAGATAAGGTTTTCCTACTGGGCAAATTTGCCACCATATTTCACACTTGATCAACTAAAAGGCCAAAAAGCAATTCCACCATATTTCAAAATACATAACATCCTGAAGCCTTGTGCTATTGTTTTATCTTTTTTCATTAACTGCTTCTTTTATAAGACACAAGAATATCTGAATTTCACACACTTCTGTGCTTAATAATCTCTGTCTCCCTGGAATTTCATAATAACCTGCTGATAGAAATTTCATTTTTTTTCTGCATGATTTCTGAGAGGACTCCCATCTATTTCATTTTAAAGATAGGTACACCAGGTCTCCAAGACTAAAGATGTTAGAACACAGGGCAGCGCCTGTGGCTCAAAGGAATAAGACACTGGTCCCATATACTGGAGGTGGTGGGTTCAAACCCAGTCCCAGCCAAAACAAAAAAAAAAGATGTTAGAACACAGAGTATGAGGTCAAGAGTGACCAAACATAAGGCCAGGTCCTCAGGCAGAAGGCAGATGGTTCAGAGCCCTATATGGGTATTAATGAGTTTGGGCTTTCTACTATCCTCAAGAGGAAGCCAGTGGAAGATTTTCATAACAGAATTGAGACATGACCTGATTTGTATTTAGGAGAGATCACTTGGGCTCACAGTTTGCAGAATAGAGTAGCCTTGAACTAGAGATAAAAACTTCTGTTAAGAGACTGGCACGACCTTGTCAAGAGCCAGTTGCCTAAACTCAGGGAATGGCAGCAGAGGTAGTGGTAGGTAGACAGATTTAGAAGCTGATTAGGGGTGAGATTAAACCCATAGTTGACACAGGATTAATTGCAAATGAATTAAGGATCTAGATGTAAAATATGAAATTATATAAGAAAAAAATGAATGAATTCTTCTTTAACTTCTATGTAGGGAAAGGTTTTCTAAATATACCTTAAAATTCAGATGTATGAAAAGATAGATGCATTTGTCCTCATTAAAGTAAAACAAAAAAAAATTACATGACAATATAATACCATAAAGTGAAAATACTTTTGGACATGATATTCTGTTGTCAAAATTCCAGAGAAGTAGACATGGAGAGCTGGTAGAAATCCAGATTGGGAGCACATTTCTGGAGAGGAGCATCTTATGTCTCTGGTTTTTGACCCAGCAAACCTATTCCCAGAAATCTACTCTGAAGATACCTCTCTAACAATATACAAATATATATGTACATTGCAGCTGTATTTGCCATTACTAACTACAGAGCACTACCTTAGTGCTTAGTCAGAGAAGAGTTGTTGAATGAGCACTGGCACAGCCACGCAGGGGGTAGTACACAGCTGTGTAAAAGACAAGGATGGTCTCCATAACTGATGGGGAGTAATTCTAACATTTCATTAAGTGAGCAAGGCAATGTAAAAAAGAATATGTATTTAACGTAGGCTAACCATCTTGTAAGACAAATGGCAATGTAAAGATAAATGCCACCTATATCTACTCATCTGTGCAAAAGAGATACAGGAATGATTAAACCAGAAACTAGTAACACTGGCTATCTGTAGGGTTGGAGTAAGACTGGGCAAGAACGAATGTGGGAATTGGAGTGAAATCGAAGGAATGACAGGAGAGTGACACATCTCTCTGAATACACCTATTTGTAAAGTTCTAACTTTTAGAACCATGAAGTTATTTCAGGTGGCAAAAAAATAAGTAAATAAATAAATTCAACTGGGCAGCACCTGTGGCTCAAAGGAGTAGGGCACTGACCCCATATACCGGAGGTGGTGGATTCAAACCTGGCCCCCGGAGGTGGTGGATTCAAACCTGGCCCTGGGCAAAAACCACAAATAAATAAATAAATAAATAAATTCAACTAAGATGTGCGGACTAGGACCCCAAATGATGCAAACAGTAAAGAAATTAACCAGAGAGGGTGGAGAAGAAAAGCACCAATTTTAACTTTGGAAAACAACAGTTTGGATAATTTTGACTGGAAACCCTAAGAGTAAAGAAAACAAGAACCATCACAAATACAGTACAATGTTCCAGCACTAAGCTTGTTTTCCACAGGGGTCTGGGTTAGCAATCCTGAAACTATGGTATATAAAGTGTGGATAATGAGAACCAGGTTGCAGAAAAAGAGTTTACAAATACGGAAGGGGAAGGGGCCAGACAGAATCCCGTGCTGTTGGACTGGAATGTGAGGTATCACTATGGACTTGTTTTATTTATTTATAAAATAAACTGTATATATACTTCTGTATATAGCATATATATAAAAGTATATACTCACTGTATTGCATACTTAGACATATATATATATACACACACTTAGTTTTAGTGTACATACATAGTGTATATATACATAAGTAATTATGTATATAGCATGCACTTAGATGTACATAGATATATGCATACATACTTAGACATATACTCTTACTTTTAGGGTGTATATAATGCATATATACCTAAGTAAATAATTTTGTATATAGTATATACTTAGATATATATGGACACATGTATAAATACTTACATATCCATATATACTTACTTTTAGTATATATATAAGTAAATCTGTATATAGTATATTCTTAGATGTATAGAGATATTTGCATTCATACTTAGACATACATACTTACTTTTAGTGTATATATAGAGTATATGTATGCATAAGTATATACTTATTATAGTAGTACTTAGATGTGCATAGATATTTATCTAAGTATATACTATATTTAGATAGTTGTTCACAGGACTTAGGGGCAATGCCTCAGCCCTCCAGAACATGCAGTTGAAAATGAGTATAACTTTTGATTCCCAGAAAACTTAACTAATAACTTACTGTTGACCACTGTACCAATAATATAAACAGTTGATTAATACATATTTGTATGCTATATTTACTATACATCATATTCTTACAATAAAGCAAGATAGAGAAGAGAAGATGTTATTAAGAAAATCGTGAGAAAACATTCATTGTTCATTCAGTGGCAGTAGAGCGTCGTGAAGGTCTTCATCCTCATCATCTTCACGTTGAGTAGGCTGAGGGGGAGGAGGAGGAGTTAGTCTTGCTGTCTTGAGGTGGCCAAGGTGGAGGAAAATCCACAGGTAAGTGGACCTGAGCAGTTTAAACCTGTGGTTTTCAAGTGTCACCTGAGGTTATGTAGATGTGGGTGTGTGTGTATTGCTCTCTCTCTATATGCACACTATATACAAGTGTATAATATACTGTATATACATTGTATATATTATATATCAGGAATAAAAATAACGGTGTGTGTGGGTTGCACGTATATTTCCTTGTCCTGAAAGGGCCTCAAGTCAGTGAAACTCCAGGAGCAACAAATACATCTAGTGCTTAGAATTTTGATGATTCTAGGGGTGGGGCAGAGAAAATACAAGTTGAACAGGAAAAAGTCTTACGTGCCAGAATAGAAAGGAGTTATCCAAAAAAAAAAAAAGATAGTGGTTTGTTTAAAGAACAGTGGAGCCACCCTGAAGGTGTTCCTAATGGCCAAATACGGAACTATTTGAGCAACAAAATGAATAATGATAACACTGGATCTAATTTTTTAAAAAAAATCTCTGAGTCTATAGTGATTTAAATAAATAGGGGAAGGCATAGCTCTTCCTTTTAGCAGAAGTCCAGTTAATAAATCTAGAAATCAATAAATAGAAAATCAATACTGAGTCATCATCACAATAATAGTTGGGGCAGTCCTGAACTATCAATGGATGGTAAAATTAGTGTATTGAAATAGGATTGAAAAACAAGATATTTGCATAATTTTAAGTACCTACCCTTGTAAGGGGAAAATAATAACTTTCTAGTTGAGAAACCCAGAAGATGTGACCTTAACCATGTGATGGAGATTGTCATCACCAGTGATAGAACATCCTGCCAGTAGGATGCACTGAGCAGGGCACAACACACCTTTGTCATTTTCTTGCTAAAAGTCTAAACATGAGAAAGCCTTAGACAAACCCAAATGCAAGGACCCCTTCAAAATAACTGCTCAGTACTCTTCAAAAGGGTCAGAGTCATTAAAAACAAGGACGGGCTGGGTAGCTGTCCCAAACAGAAGGAGACTAAGGAGACAGGACAACAAAATGTCATGTGAGATCCTGGCTGGGTTTCTGGGACAGAAAAAGGACATAGTTGGAAAACAGGGGAAGTGCTCATAGGATCTGTGGTTGTAGCGTGGTGTAGGCTCTGATCATTATACCATGGCTATACCAGGGGTGCCCAAAAATGTGTGCACATTTTAAGAGATGGTATCTATGTATTACTTTTCCAAGTTTCATTGAGTTACAGTAGCAGCATGTAGTTTGACCTTCCCTCAAAAGATGTCATTAATCAAATGAACGCTAGTGTCACCAGGTTATCAGGTAGGACAGTCAAAGAAAATAGCAAGGCTGTTGTTGGAGCAGCACAAGACCATTTTGAAGCAGGATTTGAAATTCAAGAACATGTTGGCAGCGCAAGATAATGGGGATGAGAGTGTGGGGGGACCTTAAAGGATTTTCTAGCCATAGAAAACCAGCCACACTGGTGGTACTTGGGGAAGAAATTGAAGCAGCACGTGCAGAGATACAAGTGGCCACTTTGGTCAGTGTTGCTCAAGCAGTAGTTCACCATAATCAGAAGTATCTGGAAGCTGACGGTAACCACTTGGAGCACCTCATGTAATTACAGAAGTCAAATGTGACTTGTATTCATCTTTTGTTATGGGTATATAGTGAGTATTACAATTTTATTTTATTTTACTTATTTTTTATTGTTGGGAGATTATTGAGGGTATGAGTATTACAATTTTAATACAGGTTTTTCCTTTCTTAAAATGTGTATACATTTTTTGAGCCCTCTGTTTACGTAAAGATGTTAGCTTTAGGAGAAGCTGGCTGAAGTGTAGACAGGGACTCTCTGTGCTATTCTTGCAACTTTTTTGTAAGTTGAAAATAATTTCTCCATAAATGGTTTTAAAAATCTGCTTTGGCGGTCACGTTGGCAGCAGGTGATAGTTGAGAGGTCAGGGGAAAGGCTGAGAGAGGCAAGAGACAGACGCTCCAGTCTCTTACTTTGGTTGGAGGATGGTGGTGCCATTTGCTAAAACCGAGGATATGTGTTTTAGGGGCAATCATGAGTGTTTGGGGAGGGGAGACTTTGGGAATCAGGACAGCAATGTCCTCCAGTCAGCTGGACATTTCTCCCAGGTGCTGTGGCAAGGGAGAACAGAGCAGCGGGCCTAGACAGACCCTAACACAACTTCACGTTTAATAGGTGACAGAGTCAGAGCAGGTGACATGAAAAAGGCCGGTATCCCACCCACTGAAGAATGGTGGGGTCCAATCCTGCTACCCAGTGGTCCCCCAAGCTAGAGATCGCCCTGTGTATTACCTGTAGGAACAAAGAAACCGTGGAAGACAGGACTTTCTGTGGGGGTAGGTGCAAGGGAGGAGGGGAGACAGGGTGGAGAGAACACCCCTCAGGAAGCTTGCCTGTGGAGGAAGGTGAGAAGACAGGAGGGGCAGAGGGGTCTTTGTAACCTGAGAGCAGGCTGTAGAGCAGCGGTCACCACCCACAGGAACTGTATTAAAGGGCTGTGGCATTAGGAAGGCTCAGAACCACTGCTGTCAAGGAAAGAAAGACAAAACTGAAAGGAGCACCTTATATTTCTGAAACATTAGTGGAAAATTTAGCAAGCAGTGAGGATTAACATTGATGTTCCATCATCTTAATTTCAACAAAACTGTACCAGACACTGTCTTGCCCCTGAGTGTAATTATGGAATATTGGAGCAGAAATTTAGCCTGTTTTTTTTTTTTTCCTTAAGGAATTTTCTGAGCTCAGAAACTGACTGTCCACCCCAACTTACCGGTCTGAGAAGAACAATTTCTAGCTCACTTAGCATAGTCTGCAATGCTGAAGGCCCCAAATTCCAGGGAAAGACATCATTCCAAGGAATTCCAGGGACAGAATCCTTCTGGTATAGAGGGATGTGGCACATGGTGGGTGATCTACAAATACTGAACGTTGAGAGTGACGTGTGCACTGTGACGTATCATCTGGGAAGGGCCCCTGATGCTATGGTGTGGCCATGGGGTGAGCCCAGGGTGGACACAGCCAGGCACAAACTCTGGGCTATGCTCGTGGGCTCAGGTGGGAAGCTGGTCAACCTGAGAGGAACCTATCTGATCGGAGAGGTCCACGTGAGGGAGAAGCCACTGTGCCCATGGGAGTTTTAACCTCTAGAATCTCTAAGAAAAAAAATATAGTTTTTTAAAGTAGAAGGAAAAAAAGAGACATTCAACTTTTGCAGGGTAATTTTCACTGGTTAGATAGCATGACAGAGAGGACAGACACTGAACAAGGCCTGGAATATAGTGGACGTGTCCACACACACACTCTCACATGGGAACCTCACCACTGAGGCCACGTCTCACTCCTGCCTTAAGGAAGCAGCTCTATCCCAGCATGGTCCAGGCTGATCAAGGCTGGCTTCTCATGGATGATTTGCCAAGGCCTAGTCGGTGAGCTTGCTGGGAGTGGAAAGCTAGCAGGGCTGTCCTCCAACCTCACCTTTATTTAGTAGGTGACAGAGCCAGAGCAGCTGATATCAGAAGAGGCCAAGAGAATTAAGGTCCTGGGGCATAAGTAGAGCACAGGAGTGGCTTTAGAGGTGCAGAGCTGGGATTCTAAGAGTCTAATCCAAGGCCCAGTCCTTCCGGGTACCTGGTCTATTCCATGGAAGGGAATGTAGAGTATGGACCAAACCAGGCCACTGAAGTGGGGATGGGAAGAGGCTGGCAGGAGCTGATAGGGGGCAGCCCCAGGGGACCCTGATGACAGGGAGCTGCCTGGGAGCACTCAGCTGCTGGCTGGAGCAGTGAAACACTTGGACTAGTGGCTCCAGGAGCGAGCAGGAAGCCAGGTGTGCTGAGTGCCAAGTGCTGGACAGGAAGTAGTGCCAGGAAACACTGGGCACCTGCGGCCATGTGCAAATCTACAGGGAAGAAAAGTTCTTGGTGAAGCGGGAACAAGACCCCAGTTGGGGTCTATCCAATGGTGGAAGAGGTCGGGGAAGGTAATAGTAACAAATGTGCACACACTCTTCTCACTCATTGACTTAACCTCTGCCACCACCCTATGAGATAATCCTATAATTATGACCATTTTTAAAAGATGAAGAGCAGAATTCCATAGGACTAAAGTAACTGGCCCAGGGTCATAAAACTATTTAGTGGTAGAGCTTGACTTGGTCCAGCAGGCTTCAGAGTCTGAGCCATCCATCAGCCTTTATGTTGTCCTGATGAGGCAGTTCAGACGGGCTAATGAGGAAGGTGAGCGGGGCGGGCGGCGGCACAGGTTTCACTGAGATCACGCTGACAAGGGGGCCAGTGTATCCCGGCACGTCCATGCTGTGCCCAGACACAGTCCTACCTTCCCGTTTCACATACAGAGGCAGGGAAGAAACACATGTGATATGTGATCCGTCTTCGTGAGAAATAGTCTCTGCTCCCTGGATCAAATGAGCAGGCATGGGGTGAGTTTCGCAGGCATGCTTAGGAACTTCCTCCTGATCCCTGGGGGGTGGGGGGTCCCATCTGCTCTCCCATTCGGCTCTTCCAGCTTTCGGTCTGTGCTCCCGACACCAAGAGGACGCCCCCCCCCCCAAGTCTGTCCACAAGGCCACATAGGTCAGACCCTGCCATCCTCCCACCCACTGCGTTGTCCCTGATCCATCCATTCCGGGAACTGCCTCTCTAGGAAAATTGCCCCATTATTTTGTGGCACAAGATTGTTTCCCCTTTATCTCAGATAGAAAATGTGTCCTCTGGAAACACAGTGCTGGCATCCAGCATGCTCAGTCATGTAGGGATGGGAGCAGGCTGGGGAGGGAGGCCTTCAGGACCATCCCACCCCCCCACCCCCCCGGAGCTGGCCCTGTCTGCAGGGAGCACGTGGCTCTCAGGCATGCCTTCCGAGCTCCCAGATATATTTTTTAATCAACTTCACAGAAGTATGAGGTAAGTACGATAAGCCGCATCCATTTAAAGTGTGCGATTTGATGACCTTTGACAGGTGTGTGCACCTGTGAAGCTGCCTCCCTAATCAGGATACAGAACACTTCCACCCCAGCTCTTAGGCAGCCACCATGGGCCCTCCATAAGACACTTTTGCTCTATATTCAGTTTGGGAATCTGTCGTTGGGATTCTCCAAAGGCAGATTTTTCTATATATGTCAAAAGGCCAGTGGAGACCTTGGAGCATCTTCCCCGGACCGTGTCCTCTACCTCTGAGACCCTGGAGTGGCTCCTGCTCTTTGCTGGACACCTCCTTCTTCCCCAGCCCAGCTCCCCACACATCCAGGATAATGAAGAAGAAAGTGTTGATTTTAAGAATATCCACATGCAGATGCAGTCACAAGAAACCATTCCTGTGAACTTTAACCAAGCAGTAAACAAATGAATTTGCTCCAAAGCAGGTTTGAATCAGGTGGTCTCCCGTCTCCTGAGTAGAAGCTAGGAAAACTGCGCTTTTGATAGAGCCCTGGTTTTCTGCAGTGACTATCTGCTTTTAAAATGATGAGAAAGACCTTTAATGGGAAAGCAATTGCAAGCCATGTTTTTATTAATAATCGGCTGGATTTTGCTGTGTTCCCGAGTCATTTCATAATTATTTGTCTGGCTTTTGTTTGTCTGGCTATAACTTGTGTATTCCGGTTTTCCTTCAAGGCTGTTAAATTTGGGTTAATACTTCTGTTATCTCTTAGATCATCTCTAATAGGAAATCCTTCCTCTAAATGAGAACTAATTGTATTTGAGCTCAGAGGTTTTGGGGTTTTTTTCTAATGCATTAGGGTGTAGATAATGACATTCATTTCTCCTTTAGGAAGTTGAACCTAATATAATCCCATTAAGTACAAAAGGCATTTATAGAGCATTTGCTTTTTAAAATTTTGTTTTCTTGGTCCTTATGCTGGGTAGCAATTGGTAGGATGCTGCTGTCAACAAAACAACAATCCCAATAACCTATTGCAAAGAAAGACACCTTCATAAAATACAGAATTATGTAAGTTGAAAGAATCATGCCAGGGTGGAGGCTCAGAGGGAACCAGTGGAGATAGGCGTGAGGAGGTGGGAGTGTCCTACCCATAGGGAAGGCAGGAGACACAGTCGGCTTTTTCTGAGAAGCCTCTGGTCATCTGCCAGGCTGTGCCAGGAAAAAAGAGTTAAGCCTGCAAAGGTAAGTTGGGCCATGTAGTGGAAGGGCATGGTCAAAAGTTTATCCTTAACTGGGCAGGTCCTGGAAGCAATGGAAGGTTGAGGCAGAGAAAGATCTGCCTTGAACCTGCAGGACCAGGTAGATGGGAATGGGGAGAGTTTGGACGCAGCAGGACCAGTGACAGGGAGTGCACAGTCAGGTCTCAGAGCAGCCACTTCTAGGAGGAAAGAAGTGGAGACAGGAATCTGACTATAAATTTGTGGATGAGGAGCATGAGAAGGAGGAAGGTGACTCACGCATGGGTGTCTAGTCTGGGGGAAAGTTCACAATTCGGGGTGTGTCATAGGGAGCGATTGTTGTTGGCTACACAGCAGGCATGACGGCCACACGTTCCAGGCAGCTGTAAACTCCAAGGAGGAAGCATTACCCATGTGCTCCGTGAGCACAAGGTGTGTGAACTCAGCTTCCGCTCCCTTCAGCAGGCTGATCTTGACAGCAGCGAGGTGATAAATTCCACAGAGTGGCTTGGCCCTAATCTCATGCCTGAGCCTATAGTGAGAAAGGAATGAGATAGATTCCAGTAGTAGGACAGACTAGAGACTTTAAAATGTCACCCCACTACTACATAGCTAGATTCTAGATAAACTGCAACAAATATTATTTTAATACCTATCTAGACGGTTCATGCCTGTAATCCTAGCACTTTGGGAGGCCAACACCTGAGCTCAGGAGTTCAAGACAAGTCTGAGCAAGAGTGAGATCCTGTCTGTACCAAAAAGAGAAAAAAATAGCCAGGCATTGTGGCAAGTGCCTGTAGTCCCAGCTACTCAGGAGGCTGAAATAAGAGGATTGCTTGAGACCAAGAGTTTGAGGTTGCTGTGAGCTCTGGTGCCACAACACTCAACCACAGGGAAACAGAGTGAGACTCTGTCTCAAAAACTAAATAAAAATAAAACCTATCTAGGCTCAAAGAAAATGGCTGTCTCAATGAGCTTTTTGCAGCATATAACAAACTACGCCAAGACATTTTTCAGATAAACAAAAAATGACTCTGAGAGAGTCACCAAAGGAACTTCTAAAGAATGTACTTCAGGAACAGGGAAAGTGACTCTGGAAGAATGTCTTGAGGCAAGAATGAATTAGAAGAAAAGGAATTATAAACATATAAGTAAATCTAGCCAAACATTTCTTGCATAAAATAATAAGAAGAATGGCTAATTTAGGGATCAAAGGAGATACAACCAAAATACTGAACAATTAAAAGGAGATGATGATATTTAGTGGGTCATTATGAAGGTTTTAAGATACACAAAATTCAAAAAGAAAAAAAAAGAATTTAATTAGAAAAAAAAATACACAAAATTCAAGAAATGTAAATCTGCATGGACAGAAACAAACGAAGCCCTGCCAACAACACCCATCAGCTGAGCAAGGTGAAACTTGCATGAGTGAATCAGAAAGGACGCTGTCCACTGTGTTTCTTGGAAGTGAAATAATGGACCATAACACAGTGTGTCTCAGAATTTTCATAGTGACCCACATATGCCCTAAAGTGCTTCAGGTTTATTGGAGACAAACCGATGTTCAGGTGTCTTGAATAAAATCACATTCTTCTAAGTTGTCAATGGTTACATATCAAGAGTAAACAATGATGTAATAGAAACAGAGTATAATTTCTGAATCTGTCTGTAGCGGGGAACAATGAAATATGATTCCATTACGACAAATACACCAAAGCACAACCAATAAAAACAAGGCAAGTGAAGGGGAAAAAGGAAACTGAGAAGGCTGCACAAACAGAAAGCACAAAGAAAGATGCTAGACGTAAGTCCAAATACATCATGAATCACAGCAAAATTGAATGGACTGAACTCTCCAGATAAAGGACCTTAGATTTTTGAAAATTCAGCTGTGTTTTATTTTTAAGACACACGTCTAAAACCTAAGGAGAAGGGATTGTTGAAAGTGAAAGAATAGAAGGAGGCATGGGAAGCAAATTCTAAACAGCAGAAAGCTGGAGTAACTTCATTAATACCAAACAAAGCAGACTTTAAAACAAATGCATTACTCAAGATGAAGTGATTCCATTCTCCGGGAAGGGGGAATATTCCTAACTCTCATGCCCCCCCTCAGGTCTGTCTTCTCTCCTGCACTGTTGCCATCCTGCCGCACGGTAGTTAACTCTCCATTCCACAGCCTGAAAATTCAGATGGCAACACATGATGAAGTCAAGCTCACCATGTCCATCTGGTGGCGTCTCACCTGCTCCCCACCTCTACACTCCATGTGGTGGAAGCTATGCTTGGATCCTCCCAAACCCCACATTTCTTCCAGTCTTGAACTTGAACTTGCTGCTTCCTTTGCCTGGTGTGGTCTGATGTTCTCTTACTTGCCTAGCCTCTGTGAGCCAAGCTGCCTCTGTGAGCTTGGCTTTAACACCCCCTCCTCTGAGAAGCCTTTGCTGACCTCTCTCTTCTGGGCTGGGGCCCATCCTATTCTGACCTTACAAACACACTGAGTATATGTCCTAGAAATACTTCACACTTTGTCATCATTGCTTTTTCAGTTGCCTGCCTAAGCGGTGAGCACCTTGGAGGCTGGTGCTATATTACTCACGATGTCAACAATATCTGTTAAGCACCTACTATGGCTTCCTCTAAGAACTAGGGATAAACCAGTGGACAAAAAAGACAAATTCCTGCCTTCATGCCACTAATACTCCTGTGGAAAGAGCCAAACACAAACTATACAAGTAAGGAAACCAGTCTCTTAGAAGATACTAGGTGCTTGGAGAGAAATAAAGCAAGGAAAGCAGGAATAACAAATGGTAGAAGGTCAAGGGAAAGCTTCATGAAGAATATGACCTTGAAGCAGAAACTAGAAAGAGGTGAGGGATTGAGCCATTCTGATATCTGAGGGAAGAGCATTCATTCAAGAGGGAGGAACAGCCAGTGTGAAGGCTTTGAGCACAGTGGGCATGGCCTATCACAGACCAATAGGAAGGCTGGTGTGGCTGAAGTAGAAAAAGCAAGGGGCAGAACGGTGGGAGTTGAGCTCAGAGAGCAATATGAGACTGTATTGGGTTGGCGGTCCATTGTAAAGATTTTGAACTTTTATTTTGAGTAAATAAGAAGCCTTTGGAAGATTTTGAGAAGACCTGATTCTAATGGAAAGTGACATGATTTTAAATAATACGTTTTTTTGAAAGCAATCTCTCTGGAAGTGATGTTGATAAAAGACTGAGGAGGCAAGGTATAGGAGCTGGAGGCTGCTGCTGTTCAAGAGATAAAGGTGGCTTGGAACAGGGAGGTAGCAATGGCGGTGAATTCTGGATACAGTTGCTAGTGGAATGAATATGATGGGTCAGAAAAAGGGGCAAGTAAAAGGAGAAGCCGGGATATTTAGCCTGAATGACTGGAAGGACAGAGTTGCCATTACCCAGATGGAGCAGGCATCGGATGAGTATGCGGGCAATGGTAGTTACACAGAAGGATGAGTTCAGTTTGGGTCAAATTAATTTAAAATGCTTATTAGACATCCAAGTGGTCTGTCAAGTAGGGAGTTGGATATTCATATTTGGAATTGAGGGAAGAGTTTGATTTGGAGATGGAAATTTGGCACAGTTAGCCACATTAGCATGTAAACGCTACTGAAAGCTGAAAGAATGGAAAATTCTCCAAGAGAGTGCATAGAGAGAGGAAAGGTTAGATCACCTGCACCCAGCACAGCACCTGGCCCATATTCAATGCACAATAGAAAAGCTAAGAAAAAGCGATTGAAGTTGACAGTGCATCCCGGTGACCGTCAGGAGAGCAATTTCAATGAAGTAGTGGTGGTAGAAGCCAGACTGCAAGGCACTGAGGAGTAAGAGAGGAAATTCAAGGGCTAAAGTAGGAGGTAATTAGAACGATGGCTAAAGAAGATTTTCTGGACATTTAAAGATCTGGTTATGTTTGTAGCTTGATTGAAGAAATGAAAAATAAAAAGATCGTAATAGCTTGTAGTATCAGCAGAGTGGAAAGGGGGTCAGAGACTGAAGGAGGAGCAAAGAGTGAAGGGAGAAGAGTTTTGAGAAGGAGGGGAGGTAACTTTTTTAACAAGATGGGAAGTAAGATTTTCTTAGGGCAGTGAGGACCCAGGACATCAGGAAAGGAGACTGAGGAGGAAGGACATGTTTTAAGAATGTAGACTCTGGTGGGGGTTGGAGGGGTGCTGGCTGGCAGAGAGTCACATGAGGCGAATGAAAGAAAAGGTGAGAGAGGCCCAAGCACAGCGGAGATGTGTGTCTGCAGTGGGCACGGTCAGCCAGCCCCGGGCCCTGGCCCTGGGAAAGCAGGCACCAAGGGACTTGCAGAACCCACAAGTGACCATGTGGTGCCAGGGCGGCTGCCTCTGGTCACAGAAGTATCTTAAGGATACTGCTTGCACTAGCAGTGAATATTCTGAAAAGGGAATTAAGAAAAGCAATATGATTTTTACTGGCATTGAAAAGGATGAAAGCCTTTGGAATAAATTAGAAATTCAAAGAAATTCAAAGAAATTCAAAAATTGTACACTGAAAACTACAGAACATTGTTGAAAGACATTAAAGATCTAAGTAAAAAAAGAGCCTGTGTTCATGGATTAGAAGATTATCTATTTTTAAGATGGCAGTTTCTCCCCCAATTGATCTAGAGATTCAATGCAATCCCTATCAAAAGTCCAACTGCCTTTTTTGCAGAAATGGAAAAGCTGACGCTAAAAGTCATATGAAACGCAAGGGACACTGAATAGCCAGAACAATACTGAAAAAGAACAAAGTTGGAAGACTCACACTTCCCAGTTCTGAGACTTACTACAAAGCCATAATAATCAAGGCAGTGTAGTACAGGCACAAAGACAGACCCAGAGATCAAAGGACTAGCATTTAAAGTCCAGAAACAAGCCCTCACATTTGCAGTCAATTGATTTTTTACAAGGGTGACAAGCCAATTCAATAGGGAAAGATCACTCTTTTCAACAAATGCTGCTGGGACAACCAGATATACACATGAAAAAGAATGAATTTGGACCCCTACCTTATACTGTATAGAAAAAAAGAATTCAATAGGGATCAAAGACTTACATATAAAAGCTATAACTATATAATTCTTAGGAAACACAGAGGTAAATCTTCGTGACCTAGGATTGAAATGGTTTCTAAGATATGACATCAACATCATAAGATACCAATGAAAAAATACATTACAGTTCCTCAAAATGAAAAGCTTTTATATTTGAACAGTCACTATCAAGAAAGTTTAAAAAAAAAAAAGAGGAAAGAAAACTCCAGAGTGAGAGAACATATGTGCAAATCATATATCTGAAAAAGGGCTAGTATCCAGAATATATAAAGAACTCTTACAACTCAACAATAAAAAGACAAATAACCCACTTGTTTTTAAAATGGGCAAAAGATCTCAATAGATATTTTTCCAAAGAGGATATAAAACGGCCAGTAAACACACAAAAAGATGTTCAACATCATTAGTCATTAGAGAAATGCAAACCAAAACAATAACGATCACCTTGCATTTCCTAGGATGGCTAGAAACAACAAAGTGGACAATAACGGGAGGGAGCCAGGGTGCAGGGAAATTGGTTCATTGCTGGTTCATTACTGGTGGGAGTGTAAAACGGCACAGCTGCTTTGGCAAATAGTTGGGCAGTTAGTTAAAAATAGAGTTATGAGATGACCCAACAATGAGTAATTCTACTTGTAGATATCTAAGAGAATCAAAAACACATGTTCACACAAAAATCGTACTTGAATATCCACAGCAGCATTATTTATAAGTCAGAAAGTGGAACCAGCCCAAATGTCCATCAGTTGGGAAATGGATAAATAAAATAGTCAAGATGAGGGGATGAGGCCCAACCATGCTTTGAAGAGAGACACTAGAGCATGTGGATCCAGTTGCTCTAGAGACTTGAGAGGACCAGAGACTAGAAGAGTTAAAGAATACATCATGGCCAGCTGTGGTGGATCAGGCTTGTAAACCCAGCACTCTGGGACGCTGAGGTGGGAGAATCAATGAGGTTGGGATTTCAACACTAGCCTGAGCAACAGTGAGACTCCATCTCTACTTAAAATAGAAAAACCAGATGGGCATAGGGGCAGGTTCCTATAGTCCCAGCTATGCAGGAGGCTGAGATAAGAGGATCACCTGAGCCCAGGAGTTTGAGGTTGTTGTGAGCTCTGATGCCACAGCACTCTACCAAGGGCAACAGAGAGAGACTCTGTCAAAAAAACAAAACTGAACAAAATAAAACAAACCAAAGAATGTATTGTGGAAGAGAGACAGAATCACACTGAGGCCTAGGAGAGTTGAAGCTAGAACATTCTAGAAGGCCAGTAGCATCTCTAGGCAGAGAAACAGCTGGAGAAAGTCTTAGAGACAAGTGTGTAGAGGTCAGGAAGCAGAGGGCCTCGGACAGCATGGGGGACACAGTAGGTAGACAACACTATCAAAGCTTCTGATTCGGGACTGGAGCAAACTTGGGGGATCTGGTCGACAACAGGTCTCAGAGCTCACCACCCTTCAGCCTCACAGGAGAAAAGCGGATGTGAGATCTATTGGCCTAACATCAGTCTCATCATCCTTCAGAGCGCAAAGTCCATCTCCTGACTTCCTCATAAGTGAGGCCAAGCCAGAAGAGCCTGTGCATGACCTCGCCTGTTCAGTGTGAGAAGCTGCCTCCCCTCTGAAAGAGAATCCCACCCAGGGTCCTCCTAACCTACCCTGCCTGCACCGTTTCACTCCCTAACAGACCTCAGGAAGGAGAACCTCTACCTCCCAGTGGCATTTAGCTTCACTCTTTAAACATCTGGGTCACAGATATGCTCAGTTAATTAATGTTCTTCGCACTGCTCATTTTCCTCTAGATAATAGATTGATTCATAATTTCAATAAGCAGCTGTGTATATCTTTCCCCTGAACATAAAGGCAGCTTGCTGTCATTCATCACTTTGCATTTGGTGAATTTAAATATATTCAGGGAGACATTGTTCAGGGAGGGGGAAGGAGGGCTTCTGATTTTCTTACCATTTTGCCTCTAACAATTACTCTGATTTGGAACTAATTTGGGTTTAAAGCACACGTTAACTGCCTCTCTTTCAAGGGCACTTAATAAACTCCCTGTCACTTGTTCAAGGAGAGCAGACAGGCTCTCCTTTTGGGATCAAAGCCAAGGGCTTCTGAGTAGCTTTCACCAAGAAATGAGAACCCCTGCAGAGAATCTTATCCAGCGGAGAAGAGCCACTTGTGTCCCTGAGCAGAGAGAGATACCTTCTTGCTTCATTCCTGGGCAGACATGCTCAGGCTCTCTGGAGGAGTCGGGGATCTCCCAGCAATCAGGGAGGAGGGGCTTTCTGCTGGTCAGCTGCTAGGCCAGGGTAGCCAATCATCAGGTCTCTGGGGACCCAAGGAGTGAGGCTGAGACCAAGTCAGGTGACCTGAGGTCTTCATGCCTCAGTTTCCTCATCTATAAAATGGGAAGTGTAAGAGAAACCTATCTCACAGGGTTGTTGTGAAAATCACGTTGTTTATTCTCTGTACAGTGGTTAGAAATGATGCAAATTATGTCTTCAATGCATGCTAGCTGGTAGTATTCCTTTTTTTTTTTTTCCAGTTTCTGGCCAGAGCTGGGTTTGAACCCATATTTTTTGAGCCACAGGCACCGCCCTGGTACTATTCCTTTTTAATTTATTAGCACCAGCTGTATGTTAATGGTGGATTAACACCTCGTGTAGGATTGTGAGAACAAAAATGGAGAACTGTGCTTCCTTCTCACATTCTCCTTCCCAGCCTGCACGGGAAGCACCTCCGTGGGAACACAGCCCCATCTTTATATTCCTGAGGCCTGCATCCCAGCCAGGTGTACAGAGGACTCTTCAAAACACGCTTGTAGAGTTTAACTGGCTGCCTTTTCAAAATGATGACAATCACCACATCTGTAATGGGTTCAATATGTTTTGAACAGTTGGTCTGTGATTTGCTCCCAGTAAGGAACGAATTAATTGGATACAGTCCCTTCCTCCCAGGAGTGTGAAAGTTGAAGGTATTTACTTCAATTGGAATAGTGAATCTTAAACAACACATGCTGCCAGGAGAGGGAAGGTAGGGGAGGAGAGGCCACTAGCCTCGTACTGGTCCTATTGTGAAAATTGTGCCAGGTAATACTATCTCTGTATCAGTTAGCAATTGCTGCATGACAACTACCCCCGAAGCCTAGGGGCATAAAACAATTCCTCATTATTCCTCATGAGCTTATAACTAAGCCAAACAGTTCTGAGATCTGGACCAAGACTGATAGTCAAGGGATAGGGACATAGAAATTGCAGCAATGTCCTATTGTCAAGAGAGCTCAGAAGAGTGGAGAATGTGGTCATCTTTGCAATCTGCCACAGTCTGCTAGCATTTGTGCTCATACATGGAGTACAAAGCAAGCATGAGGACTGTGTTGCCCACTTAGGATATTTCTGCCTTTTCATCATTATAAATAATGTTGCAATAAATACCCTATCCATAAACTTTTGCTAACAACTCTGATTATTCCCTGGGGACAGATTTCTCAAAGTGGATGTCTCGAGTCAAAGTCAGTGAACATTTTAAAAACACAAACTGTGTATTTAGAAATCCCCTTTTGAAAGGGCATAGTAATTTACTCTCCCTCTGACCCAGCTGTGAGAGGGCCCATCTTAGGCTAACCTTGCCAGAATGCAAAGGTTAAAAATGTAACATCTTATTGTTGTTTTAGGTGTTTATTTTAATGCCTATAAGGTTGAATGCTGTTTCTTCTTTAGTGAATTGCTTCTTTGGACCCTTTGCTGCAGTGTAGATTTAATCAATACCCACTAATAAATCTGGAGGAAATGGAGACTCAGAGAGGTTAAGCAACTTATTCAAGGTGGCCCAGCCAGCTGGAAGCAGAGCCAAGCTTCAGAAATTAAATATCCAGCTCTTTTCACCTATTTCTACTTCCCAATTAGCTGAACAGATGGATAGAGTCCAAAACACTGAAGATATCCTTGTGAAAACCAGAAAGTGGCCTAGGGGACTCTGGAGCCAGGCTCAGCAAGCCTGGGGGCTTTGTAGAACAGGGCCCCTCCAAGAGTTGGACATCTGGGGTGTGTGACAGGACTGGGAGGGTAGCTGGGACTGTGGTATTGAGTTATTGACAGACAGCAGGTGTGAGGCTGGAGACCTGAGCCTTGCTTCCCCTCATGGCTTCACCCCTGCCTCCTCTCACTGCTCCCTGCCGCTCTGGTCTCTCCACAGCTGGCCCGCTACACCAAGGAAGGCTTCCTGCACTTGGGTGCCCTGGGAACCACCACACTCCTCCCTGACACCCGCTGCCTGGTAGACAACTCCAAGAGTCGGCTGCCTCAGCTCCTCGACTGTGACAAGGTCAAAAGCAGCCTGTACAAGCGCTGGAACTTCATCCAGGTACGTGTCCCAGAGACAGGACCAGCACCCGGAGTAGGTGCCCATCCTCCAGGCTTAGAGGGAAATCTGGCTTCCCCAAGGGGCCCCAGAACACAGGTCTCCCAGCCTCAGGTCAAGCTCACGGACCCAGAGCACTTTCTGGGACACCCAGAGAGGGGATTTCTGTGTGAAGCAGCCTTCCTAATTCCTACATCAGCTGTTGGCTGGCTGGGCTCCTGAGAAGGAGCAAGGGGCGATTTCCCTAAAATCTGCTAAGTACCCACAGCCAACAGGACTGAGAAGTTCAGACCTCAGATATCCCAGGAATTTCCCAATGCCGAACCCATCCCCCACCAGTGCACATCACTTGGTTCAGCCCCTAACACTTGGTGAAACTTATTTATATTCTGACTTTAGAGCAGTGTTTTTCAATCACTTTTATCTTATGGCTCACTTGAACCTATAGCTAAACTTCCACGGCACTCTTAAATTATGTTGATTAATAAAAAGTTTTAAAAAAGAAGAGTATACTTACAGTGCTTTGAACGTCTTTTGAAAATAATTTAATTAATGATCTTTTAAAATTTTGGGGGCACACTGGTTGAAAATCACTGTAGGGTGTCCAGAGGAAGCCCCCAGGATTCTTCCCTTGTGCAAAGAATTTTTGTGAAATTGGTTCCCTATGAGAAGCCATGTGCCAGGAACAGGGGTTAAGCCTCTCTCTATGTCTCTGTCTCTGACTCTGCCCTCCTCTGGCCACCTCCCCTCCCAGAATGGAGCCATCATGAACAAGGGGACAGGGCGCTGCCTGGAGGTGGAGAACCGCGGCCTGGCTGGCATTGACCTCATCCTCCGCAGCTGCACAGGACAGAGGTGGACCATTAAGAACTCCATCAAGTAGAGAGACAGAGCCGGCACCCCGCAGCCTGGCCCCCAGGACACAACTGGTCTGGCCGTTCTCTGGACCAGCCACACCGGTGGAGAGACAGCGAGAACCAACAGGAGCTCGCTGGGCCTCCCAGGGCTTCTCCAGGGCAGCAGGGGGCCCACATGGAAACTTCATGTCCCCCCTCAGGCATCTGGCTGCCCACAAGGCTCACGCACCCTGGAAAAGCCCCCCCCACCCCTTCTCTGGGAAACCGGGAGCTGTGTCTTCTGCAGCCCCAGTGTGGATCCGCACCAAGCAGTGAGACTGTCCTGGTCTCTGCCGTGTCATCTCGCACCTGAGCAGATGGATCTGGGACTGGCAGGGTCTCCTCCCGTATCTCCTCCCTTGTATCAGCAGCAGCAGCTTCTGAACTCCAGCCCAGCCCTCAGTATTGTGGGACACAGCAGGGACTTCAGCGACACCCTGGGACCCTATTTCCTCCAGAGTTGCTTCTGCCCAGGTGCCTGTCCACACCTGCAGCAGCTGGCACCCAAGCCTTCCCACCAGGGTCACCTTGGAGACTATAACTCTGGAGATTTCCAAAAGGAACTGATGCTTCCTCTGTTGGACACCCGGGCAGAGGCCAGCTGTCCTACCCATGTCTACAGGGAGCCAGAGACAGAAATAGGCTGAGCTTGCAGGATGGTCTGAGCTGGGAGTGGTCCTGAGGGGTGGAGCCTGGCAGGGAGCAGGGAGCCCTGACTCATGGAGGCTACCCCTGGGAGCAGCAGGGGGCCTCCAGCTAAAATTCCAGGGCTGCAGCCAGCACCGCTAAGGGCGCCAGGAACCTCAAAGACACTTTGTGCCCACCTCATTTCACCCCATGCTCTACTGGCTGGCAGGGGAGAAGGCAGTCGTTTCCTCTCTTAAGAGTAATAATTTTTTCGATTGCCCTCTGGTTAGGGTGCACTTATAAACTAGAGTTAATATATGGATGTGTGTGCATGCACATGAGTGCGTGTGCTATGTGAGGCAGAGTGTGTGCGTGTGCATCTGGCGTATGTGTCTGAGCGTGTGTGAAGCTCACCGAGCTATGTGGCCTTGGGCTTGCTGCTTACCCACTTGCCTGGATGGGGACCAGGCTGCTGAGAAGTGTGGGGTGAGGACAAAGCTCAGCCTTGCCCCCAGTGGTGCCCCAGATGGAAACCTGTCCCTTCTGCCAGTTCCCAGCTCTCCCTGTGCTGTCCTGGGCCACCCCTGCCCAGAGCTGAACCCTGTAGTTACCCCATCGCTCAGCGCAGGTTTCACAGTGTGTCATTGGTGGCATCTTACTGGTGATCATCCTCTCTCCCCATCTCCCACCTTGTGAAATAAATACACATTAGCACTTCCCAAAGCGGCCTGGTTTGCTTCTCGATTCCCCAAGGTTGGAATGGGGAGTGAGGGACACAGGGGGAAGGGGGCACTTCTTTGGTTTGGAGGGTTTTTTGTTTGTTTGTTTGTTTTAAATTAAAGGCAAAAAGCCCTCACAGGTCAGGGCTGAGACAAAGCCAGGGTGCCCTCACACAGGCATCCCCCCAAAACCAGACAGGACTTGCCATCTGACACTCACTTCCTAATCCCTGTGTGGACCTTAGGACAGGAGGGTCAGGTTGGTGCAGGAAGCTCTAAGGAGGAGGAGAGCTGTAAGGTGAGCTGGCTAATCTCCCCTCCTGCTGCCTTCCAGCAAATTCCACAGCTCAAGCCTCTGGAGCCGTGGTGGGGACATAGGCCACTTGGATGCTCATGGAAAAGGGACATCCTGTAAAATGCCAGGCCGCTGCCAGGGAAACGGGGGTGGGGGGTAGGCTGGGAGTGTCTTCAGCTCTGACCATCCCATTTCTCTTTCCTGTAAGGAAGCCAAGAAGACGCACCACCTCCTATGTCACACGCCCAAACACACGTGCAAAAGTTGCCATTTTTCTTTGGGGCCTATGAGAGTCGGGTTCACTGGCAGGTTGATGGAAAAGGTTGCTGTTTGGCAGTGAGGAATTGGTGAACCTTAAATGCCAGAGTCGTGGAGTGACAGCAAAAAGAGCTAGACGTCCTCAGTTCCCCTGGCAGGGCTTGGGGAGGGAGAGATGGAGACAGGCACTTAGGGACAGACAAATTCAGAGCTCACTCCCTCTGGGGCTACAGGAGGGAGTCACCAGTTGGAGCATGTGCTTACCGCCCTTAGGGCTCACATGTGCTCCTGAGGCTGTGGCCCCAAGATGTGGATGGCAGCAGGTATCCTGGGACTTGAGAGGAAGATGGGGACACCTCAGCAGGCAGGATGGCTGGGTTGACTTGTTCACGTGGTGGCGGCAGGTGCTGGGAGCCCCAGCATGTGTTCTAAGCCTCAGCTCTGGACCCTGGTGCAAGCATCCAGGAGCCTGGGCTGCTGGTTCATATCAGCACCGGTGTCAGCAGCTTCCTCCCAAAGACTTGGAACACCCGAGGACACTGGCCGGAGCATGAGGTAGTGTCCCAGGTCCCCACCCTCTTTACCACACCAGGTCTTGCCTAGGCCAGACAGCGCTGGCCAGGGGCTAAGTCCGAGAGGAGAGACTGATGGAGCCAAAGAGAGGGAAGGAGAAGAGAGAGAAGCAGGACCCTGGAGACTGGGGGTGGGAGTCTGGTTCCAAGTCTTTCAGAACAATTTGAAATTTCAGGAGACTCCATATCTCTCTCTGCACAGTGCACAGGCCAGCAAATTCCAAGCATCGAGCTCAAGAGAAATCTCACAGTGCCTCACCGTATGTTGGCAGCTGACTCCATGTACAGCTCCAGGAGTGACAGATCTTTTGACCACTCGTCACCTTACCTGTGTCCCAGGGCAGGTGCAGAGGGTCTCCCTCCTGTGCCACCAGCTCCTCCCCTCACACTGAGCTCCTGCTCTCCCCTGTATGTGACCATTTCTTTCTCTTTTCTGTAATTTCCCCCCTCAATTTCCATGGTGAAAAGAAAGATCCCAGATGGTGTTCCTGATGAATGTCCAAGCCGCCAAAGCTGATGTGTTTTAATCGGTTATTTCTCACATGTTTTCTTTAGGGTTTGAAGAGAAGGATAAGAAATAGAAAAGGCAGAGACAGCATAATGGGGCCCAGAAGCCACTGTCGAAAGCCACTCCAGGCCCTTTTAATGTGGGGTTTTGCAACCCCCGCCCCTTTTTTTTTCATCTGATATATTTCCTGCCATTCTTGAAAAACATCCCAGCTTCAAAAAGCTCAGAGAGAGTGAGCTGTCGCTGGTTGGTGTGCTATTTCTCCTCTTAACTCTGTGCCTGGAAGGCTGCTCTGACAAAAGCCGAGTGACAGGCAGACGGGAAGGGGCTCGGGAGGGGCCTGGAGTCCCTGCTGTCTAGGGACAAGCCAGGTGGCTGCTCTCAAGCACTCACACCTGCTGACACCAGCATGTAGCACCTCACACTCCAATTTGAGCCCCCGGCCAGTAGGCAGGCTGGAAGGCCAGCAGCTCCTCCCTGCCCCAGTCAGGAATCACTGAGTGCCTGCCTTGTCCTCTCTGCTCTCTCACCTCCTGGGCAAGTTTCCTTAGACCCAAGTTTGGGGTTGGTGGTGGACCTCAAACTCCAGGGGTACATTTCAGTTCAGTTCAACCAATATATTTAGAGACCTTTCTTGTGGTCTGCTTTTTATAACTTCTTGGGAAAGGACAGAAGAAAGGGAGGGAGGGAGGAGATGGAGCTAAAATACATTGACAAGTGCAAGGCTGACCACATGAGCGCCCTGGTCTGTGCCCTTGAAAGCTCCTATTTGAGAGAAGAAAAGAAACACAACATATGAGGCCTCCACTCCTGAAGTTTGGGCAGCCATGGCCTGGAGCCTCTGCCTGTTGGCGTGAGTCAGGGTCCAGGTATATCAGCAGATGCCAGTGTTTCTCCTCAGAGAGACCCCAGCAGACAGATGGATCATGCCCCTGGGGCCCCCAGTGTGACTTCATCTGCTGCCTGTTGATCTGCTCCCCGCACTGATTGCTCAAGCACAGAGAGCCAAGGAAAGGAAACAGGAGTCTGCCAGGCCCTGCCACTTGGTATTATCATCCTTAAGAAATAGTTGGGGGGGGGGGGCGGCGGCTCATATTCTTCAGGATCAAAATCTTATCTGATGCACTCTCCTGGTAGACACCCACCCCACACCTGTTAGGGTAATCTGGTGACACAATCTGCTTGGCAAACTCTGGAAACAGGTTGTGCTAGGGCAGGAAAACTCATTTTGACAATGAACCAAGCCAAGTCTGAATCTCAGTAACCTTTTCCTGATGTCCAGTGTTCTGGAGCACTGAAGCAAAATTAGACCTTCTGCTTCTTGGTGAGATTGACACCCATTGCAACCTATAGTGGGTCTCAAAGGCAGCAGACTTCTGAACCCCATTTTGAACTTGAACTCTACCAGCTATAGCTGAGAGGAAAACAACCTCTATTTCCTTCTTTTTTTTTTAATTGTTGGGGATTTGTTGAGGGTATAAGAAACCAGGTTACACTGATTGCATTTGTTAGGTAAAGTCTCTCTTACAATTGTGTCTTGCCCCCAAAATGTGTCACACACTGAGACCCCACCCCTCTCCCACCTTCCCTCTCTCTGTTCTTCCTTTTCTCCACCTCCCTCCTTCTCTCTCTCTGCTCTCCCCTTCCTCTACCCCCCCATCATGTAGTAGGTCATTAATTGTCCTCACATGAAAGTCATAAACATAGAATTCATGCTTCTCCATTCTTGTGATACTTTACTAAGAATAATGTGTTCTACTTCCATCCAGGTTAATACAAAGGATGTAAAATCTCCATTTTTAATGGCTAAATAGTATTCCATGGTATACATAGACCACAGCTTGTTAATCCCTTCCTGGGTTGGTGGGCATTTAGGCTGTTTCCACATTTTGGCGATTGTAAATTGAGCTGTGATAAACAGTCGAGTGCAAGTGTCCTTATGATAAAAGGATTTTTTTCTTTCTGGGTAGATGCCCAGATTGCAGGATCAAATGGGAGGTCTAGCTTGAGTTCTTCGAGGTATCTCCATACTTCCTTCCAAAAAAGTTAGATTAGTTTGCAGTCCCACCAGCAGTGTAAAAGTGTTCCTTTCTCTCCACATCCCTGCCAGTATTCTGCAGTTTTGAGATTTGGTAATGTGGGCCATTCTAGCTGGGGCTATTTCATAGGCAGCAACTTGATCACTGCACAGAATTCATTTTTGCCACCCAGAGAAATAGTTAACTTTCTTAGCTAGGGAAGCCATGTCCCACAGGATGGGGCAGATATGTTGAAAAATTTTATCTAGTGTCTCTTAAGTAACAGGTGGACTCCTTGGAAAATTAAAAAAAAAAAAAAAACAGTTCTCACAAACACTCAGGACTGACCTAATTTATTTTTTATTATAGAGTTTCCCAAATATGTATCAACAGAAAATAGCTTTTACTCATAGGTCTATTGCAACTATAAGATAGAAATAAGTTTACAAGTAATTATGAACAAATGTAAAGTAAAGGAAATCTAACTTAGTGGCACTCACTGAACTCGGTGGTGGCATGGCTTACGGAAAGTAAATTGCTGCAGCTTCTGATGAGAATGCAGTCCCCAGCACACTGGCATCAGTTCTTCTGTCTGGTGACCACTCTGTTCTCTGTCCACCTTTCCATACGCTTTAGCATTTTGGAATCCTTACTCCCCATTCCTTCCTTCCCCATGTAGTTCTTCAGCACCTACTATCTGTAGGGTGTAGCTAAGGCTAAAGCAGGAAGCAAAGCCCTCTGGAGGGAATTTGTTTTCTAGCAGCTTTCCTGAGAGACAAACACGTTTCTATGAAAATCTCCACTCTTTTCTTTTACCAGTAATGATTCCTGCAGAGCCGTGCAGCGCCAGTGCTGCTGGGACACAACCACCACACACGCATGTCCTAAAATCACAGTCAGTACTCACCTGGATGTCCAGACAATCCAGAATATGCCTGTATTTGTTTCTAGATAATTGTCAAAATAAAGACACAAAATCCAAAAATCTCACGGACATCTTGTACATGCAAAAGTCAGAAGATCCCCAGATGCCTGTGGGGAAGCCTCACATGGAGGAGCACAGTTTGAATCACTTCCCATTACGCATCCTTTTATCTGGCAGAGCAGTCTGATAAGGCAGTGGTACCAGCGGCCCAACCACAGCTCTCATTCCTGGGAGAAAAACATTGCTCCCATGGGGTACATGTTTTCAAGTCTTGTTTTTCTTCCTACAGCTCATCTTTTGGTTCTTATTACCTTTGAAAAGAACAAAGTTTCATAACTGAAAATCACAGTTTTTTTTTATTAAGTCACATACACATAGATCATGAATACATTTATGCATATGTGGAGTACAATGTGTTTTTTTTTTATAAAATTTGACATACTTACATCAAACTCATTAATATAGCTTTTGCCTCATTTACTTGATTATTGTGTTAAGATATTTATGTTCTACACTTGATAGATTTGACTTGTACCCTTGCAATGTGTTCCATAGGTGTGGTCCCACCGTTTACCCTCCCTCTATCAAACCTCTCCCCTCCCCTCCCTTCCCACTCTGAGAAAAATCATAGTTTTTTTTCTTTTACTAGTTTATTGCTTTTTTTCTTTTTTACATTTTATTTCAGAATAATACAGGGGCACAAGTGTTTTGGTTACATAAACTGCTTCTTTACCATATGAGTCAAAGCTATAAGTGTGCCCACACACCCAGAGAGCGTGCATTGTACTTGTTAGGTGTGAATTTACCCATCCCTTCCCCTACTTAATTTCTGATGAGTGTTATTCCCGTATGTGCACATAAGTATTGACCGATCAGTTCCAATTTAATTTTGAGTACATGTGGTATTTGATTTTCCGTTCTGGCAACACTTCACTTAGAAGAGTGATCTCCAGTTCCATCCAGGTTGTTACACAAGCTATTAGTTCACCATTTATTTATGGCTGAGTAGTACTCCATGGTATACATATTTTATTGATCCACTCATGTATTGATGGACACTTGGGTTGTTTCCACATCTTTGCAATAGTGAATTGTGCTGCTATAAACACTCAAGTGCAAGTGTCTTGCTTATAAAATGTTTTTTTTGCCCTTTGAGTAAGTGCCCCATAGTGAGATTGCTGGATCAAGTGGTAGGTCTACATTTAGTTTTTTGCAGCATCTCCATACTACTTTCCATAGAGGTTGTACGAGTTTGCAGTCCCACCAGCAGTGTATAAGTGTTTCTTTCTCTCCAGCATGCACTTCAGCACGTTGTTTGGGGACTTTTTGATAAAAGTCATTCTCACTAGAGTTAGGTGATATCTTATCGTGGTCTTGATTTGCATTTCCTTGATGATAGAGATGTTGAGTATTTTTAATGTTTTTTTGTTATTTTTTTGGGGGGGGCCATTAGTCTATCTTTGTAAAAGTTTGCTGGGCAAAACATGGTAAGTGTGGGTCAGAGTGAACTTTAGAGATTCTTAGTGAACTTTATCAACATCAAGTGTACTAATGTTGGAAACTAATATGATATCATCTGCCTCAGTCCTGGGAGTCTCATGCACTCTGCAGCTTGGAAAGGCAGGAAAAGTGAAGCTTCTGGTGGGATCATTGCACTGGGCAATGAACATCAGCACGAATTTTGGGTGCTGAGATTTCTACAGAGGGCTTTGGCACAGCCATTGGTTAGTTATAAGGCAAGGTGCTCACACTCCCCCACGCAGATGACAAAAGAGAATATACAGTCTGCTTAATTTTTTAATTATTCCCCAGATTGTTTGCCCTTGAAAACGCATAAAGAATGAAACTTCTGATCTTAGCCTAAGGCATCAAGCCATATGTGCACTGCTGAAATTCACCCCTCCAGATTTCTCTACATCAATAAGCTACCACCTCTCTAATGCAGAATTTGTGACCTAAGTTAAAGTATCCCTGCACATTTGATCATGTGAACAAGGCTTACAAAGTCAAATTTAAACAGAAGTCACGAACTTCTCAGTGCCTCAGAGGCCCCCTTGACATGGATCCTTCTACTTGGCTATTTATAACCCCTTCTTAGATCTTCTTTGAAGAGTGTCTCCCACTGAGGCCCAATGGGAATCAGAGGAGAGTTCTGGTTTGGTATACACTGAAACTTCACTAATATTACCACTGTTTTATAACTCAGATTGCCTTTGCCCCCAGAAGCCCAGCCAAACCTACCCCTACCATGAATTTGCCCAGAGCTGTTTTCACAATTTCTCTCTCTCTCTCTCTCTTATTTATTAAATCATAGCTATGTGCAACAATGCAATCATGGTGTACAGTGTGGTATTTTGATATATAATTTGAGATATTTTCATCAAACTGGTTAACATAGCCTTCATGTCATTTTCTTAGTTGTTATGTCAAGACATCCATATTCTACTTTTAGAAAGATTTACTTGTACCCTTGTAAGATAAACGATAGAGGTGATCCCTCCAATCACCCTCCCTCCACCCATCCACCCCCTCCTCATATTCTTAGGCTATAATTAGAATTAGTTTCATAATAGGGCTGTGTACATTGGATACTTTTTCTTCCAATATTGAGATACTTTGCTAAGAAGAATATTTTCCAGCTCCATCCATGTAAACATGAAGGAGGTAAAGTCTCCTTCTTTCTTTATGGCTGCATAATATTCCATGGTGTACATACATGGTGGGTTGATGGGCACTTGGGCTTCTTCCATGACCTGGCAATTATGAATTGGGTTGCAATAAACATTCTGATACAAATATCTTTATTATAATGTGATTTTTTTGTCTTTTGAATATATACCTAATAAATGAATTGCAGGATCAAATGGCAGGTCTATTTTTAGTTCTCTAAGTGTTCTCCAAATGTCTTTTCAAAAGGAACATATTAGTTTGCTTTCCCACCAGCAATGTAGAAGTGTTCCCTTTTCTCCACATCCACACCAGCACTTCTGGTTTTGGGATTTGTGATATGGGCTAATCTTACTGGAGTTAGGTGATATCTCAAAGTAGTTTTGATTTGCATTTCTCTGATGATTAAGGCTGGTGAGCATTTTTTCATGTATCTATAGGCCATGTACCTGTCCTCTCCAGAGAAATTTCTTTTCAAGTTCCTTGCCCAGCCTGAGATGGGATCACTTGTTCTTTTCTTGCTAATACATTTGAGTTCTCTATGGATTCTGGTTATCAAACCCCTGTCAGAGACATAACTGGCAAATATCTTCTCCCATTCTGAGGGCTGTCTGCTTGCTTTAATTACTGTGTTCTTGGCTGTGCGGAAACTTTTTAGTTTGATGAAGTCCCAATAGTGTAGTTTTGATGTTGCTTCAATTGCCTGGGGGGGTCCGTCTCATAAAATTTTCACCCAGGCCGATTTCTTCAAGAGTTTTCCCTGCACTTTCTTCTAGTATTTTTATAGTTTCATGTCTTAAGTTTAAATCTTTAATCCAGTGAGAGTCTATCTTGGTTAATGGTAAAAGGTGTGGGTCCAGTTTCAGTCTTCTACAGGTTGCCAGCCAGTTCACCCAGCACCATTTGTTAAATAGGGAATCTTTTCCCCACTCAATGTTTTTAATTGGCTTGTCAAAGATCAG
>CAUYQV010168324.1:0-28658 GCA_963574575.1 Galagoides demidoff
TTTGATACAATGACTAAGCAAATGACATGAAATTTATGTTAACCAGCTTGATGAAAGTATTTCAAATTGTATATGAAAACAGTACAATGTACCCCATGTTTGCATTAATGTATACAGCTATCAATTAATTAAAAAAAAGAACTAAAAAAAATTAATTAATTAAAAAAAAAAAAAAAGAAACCTGAGCTAGCCAGGTGTGATGGCAAGTTCCCGTAGTTCCAGATACTCAGGAGGCTGAGGTGATAGGATTGCTTAAGGCTAGGAATTCAAGGTTACAGTGAGCTATGATTGCAGCACTGCATTCCAGGCTGGGTCACAAAATGAGACTCTGTCTCTAAAAACAGAGAGAGAGTGGGAAAAGAGAGAAAAAGAAAAGAGAAAAGAAGGAAAGAAAGGGAGGGAGGTCAAGGAAGAAAAGAAAGAAAAGTAAGGAAAGGAAAGGGGAAAAGGAAGAAAGAAAAGAAAGAAAGCTCCTGAAAATGCCAGGTAGGCCAGATTGCTGAAGGAACTTGCCTTAAAAACCACTGCTTTCAACACTTCGCAGCAGAGAACTTCCAAACTAAACGTTACTGGAAACTTTTCAGTTTTCCTGAACTGGAAAAGTTCAGCAAACACCAAAACTTTTGGTGATGTAATTGCAATTTTAGGGAAGGTAATTCTTTACTCTCTGGCACAAAAGACTTAGTCTTTAACTCCATAGTCCCAAAGTCTAAGCTGTCAGCTGTTAATTGACTTAGAGTCTGTTTTTTTGAATATTTTTAGGATTTTTTTCCTCAAGGACAGAAATAACTCTCTTCCCTATTTAGAAATGTAATAAATGCCCAAAATAAAAATAAATATTTAGACCAGGGCTTCTTCACCTCAGTTCCGTGGGAATTTTGGCCCAGATTTTGTTGTGGGGGTTCTTTTGCAGATGGTAGAATGTTTAGCAGTGTCCTTGGCCTCTACCCACCAAATGCCAGTAGCTCCCCCGCCTCCATTGTGACAACTAAAAAGCATCTCCAGAGATTGCCAAGTGTTCTCTGGTGGACAAAATTACTCCAAATTGAGAATCACCAATTTAAACAAACCAGAAAAGTATAACAAAGAAGCCACCCAAGTTTGTAGGCTTTCCATCCACAGGATACAGAAGGGAAAGTGCTAGATGAGGCATGGCGCTGGAAGCCACAGGCAGAACTGGCGTAAGTCCTTGGATTTTAAAGTCTGGAGCAGGACTAGATGAGACACTTCAGTGGTCTGTTACAGGTGTATAAACCTTACAGAAAGGAACAGAGGCAGTGCACAACTCAGGTAACTTTGGCATAAGCTGGGTCATACCAACACACAAGATTAAAATACGTGATGATAAGCTGACCCCCCTTTGTGACATACAGCTGGCCTGAGTTGGGCCTGTGTGTGTTCTGCTGCTGGTGATGGCTGTACTGCAGGCAATTAGAATAAATAGGTGTGATAGAGAAATTTTATTTTTTTATTAGAGACAGAGTCTCACTTTATCATCCTCAGTAGAGTGCTATGGCATCACAGCTCACAGCAACCTCCAGCTCTTGGGCTTAGGCGATTCTCTTGCCTCAGCCTCCTGAGTAGCTGGGACTACAGGCGCCCACCACAATACCTGGCTATTTTTTTGTTGCAGTTTGGCCAGGGCCAGGTTTGAACCCACCACCCTTGATATATGGAGCCGGCACCCAACCCAATGAGCCACAGGCACTGCCCCGTGATAGAGTATTTTTAAACAAACGTTATATAGATTGAAGTTGCTAAAAAGTTACTTTTAACTTCATTTAGATTATGAAAGTCAATATAAAGTTTATTCTTTCTCTTGTAGATCCTAACATCTCAGAATTACCTTTTTTATGTTATACCCAGAAAAATGTCAAAACTGTGTTAGGGCCACACGTACTTTTTAACTTTGGGAAAACTAGAAGAGATATTGTTTTAGATTTCAGTCATGCAGGGTCATTTAACTAAAAATCCAAGTTCTGTTTTTAAGCTAGTACCTTAACAATTTTTTTTATTTTATATCAAAATATTAAGAGAGTACAAATATTTTTGATACATGATTTGAGTTCAGGCTATAGATGTGCCCATTCTCGTGTTCATTATACCTTTTAGGTGGGTTTTTGCCTCTCCCCTCCAACCTGCTCCATTTCTAGTGACTTTTACTGACCTATGTGCTTGTGTGCCTATTGGTTAGTTCCCATTTATCAGACAGTGGTGGGTTTTTTCCATTCTTGAGATACTTTGGTTAGGATAATGGTCTCTAGTTCCTTCCTTATTATTGCAAAAGGTATTAATTCATCTTTTTAAATGTCTGAGTAATATTCTATGGTATACATACAGCACCTTTTATTAATTCACTCGTGAATTGATGGGCACTTGGATTGATTCTACATCTTAGCAACTGTGAACTGTACTACAATGAACATTCTTGTGCAAGTATCTTTTTGATGAAATTACTTCTTTTCTTTTGGGTACCCAGCAGTGGGATTGCTGGATTGAATGGTAGGTCTACTTCTAGTTCTTTAAGAAATCTTTATACTGTTTTCCACAGAAGCTATATGAATTTGCAGTCCCACCAACAGTTATAAGGGTTCCTACCTCTCTCTATCCACGCCAGCATCTATTGTTTTTGCACTTTTTAATAAACGCCATTCTAAGAGGAATAAGATGATATTTCATTGTGCTTTTAATTTGCATTTCCCTGGTGATTAGTGATATTGAGCATTTTTTCATATGTTTCTTGGCCATTTGTCTATATTCTTTTGAAAAACTTGTTCATGTATTTTATGCATTTTTTTTTTTTTTTTGGCTGGGGCCAGGTTTGAACCCACCACCTCCAGTATATGGGGCCAGGACCTACCCCTTGAGCCACAGGCACCGCCCTATTTTATGCATTTTTAATGGAGTTTTTTCCATGCTGATCTAAGTTCTTCATAGATGATGGTTATTAACCCTTTATTGGATGTGTAAGTTGCAAATATTTTCTCCCATTCTGTAGGTTGTCTGTTTTCTCTGTTGATTATTTCCTTAGCTGTGAAGAAGCCTTTAATTTAATCAGGTTCCATTTGTTTATTTTTGTTGCTGCTGTAATTGCTATTGAAGTCTTAGTCATAAAATGGACAAATTCCTGGAAACACACAACCTTATAAAACTCAAACAAGAAGAAGCAGGGCTCCTGAACAGACCAGTAACAAGCAGTGAGATTGAAGCAGTAATAAAGTCTCCCAATAGCAACAACAACAAAAAACCCTAGACCACAATGGATTCACAGCTGAATTCTACTGGACCTACAAAGAAATAGTACCTACACTTCAGAAATTACTCCATAACATTGAGAAGGAAGAAAGCCTCCCTAGCTCTTTCTACAAAGTCAGCATCACCTTAATACCCAAGCCAGGAAAGGATACAACAAAAAAACTACAGACTAATATCCCTTATGAATATAGACACAAAAAAATCCTCAATAAAATGCTACCAAGCCAAATTTAATAACACCTCAAAAGAATAATCCACCATGACCAAGTGGGCTTTATCCCAGGGATGCAAGGATGGTTCAGTCTATGTCAGTCAATAAATGTGATTCACCACATAAACAGAAGCAAAAACAAAGACCATATGATCATCTAAATAGATACAGAAAAGGCTTATAACAAAATCTAGCCCTCTTTCATGGTGAAAAACCTTCCACAAACTGGGCATAGAAGGAACATATCCAAAAATTATAAAAGCTGTGACTGACAAACCCACAGCCAACATCATACTGCATAGAAGAAAGTTGAAAGCATTCCCAGTAAGAACTGCAAATGATGAGGATGCCACTGTCACCATTTCTATTGAACATAGTGTCAGAAGTCCTAGCCAGAACAATCAGGTGAGAGAAAGAAATAAAGGCCAACCAAATCAGAAAAGAGGAGGTCAAACATTGCTTTTTGCTGATGGTATGATATTGTATCTAGAAAAACCCCAAAGACTCCACCAAGAAATTCTTGGAATTGATAAATAAATTCAGCAAAGTCTCAGGATATAAAATCAATGTACACAAATCAGTAGCATTTCTATATACCAATAACAGTCAAGCTGAGAATCAAATCAAAGAAATACCATTCACAATAGCTACAAAGAGCACAAAGTACCTAGGAATGTACCTTAACTTTATTATAAAGTAGTATTAGGTAATTCAGTATGAAATGTCCAATTTCCTTAAGTACTAAGTTTGACAGATGGTATCTCTGACATTTCCCTTTGACGTTCCCTGTTTTATGTTCATTGTGAAGGTGCATCCTCATTCTTTCAAATGTGTATTTTGGCTTGTGGTTATCTTTCAGATTTTTTCTTTTTGAGCAGTTTTTATGAATCTATGTACGATCAAAAATGTGTGTTATTTTCGAATCTGAGTTCCATTGTAGAACCAGTGCAGTGCAGACAGCTCAAGATGTCAGTGAAGCATTTGGGAAGTATGTGGCTAATGAACACACAGTACACTGATGGCTTGAGAAATTCCTTTCTGCTGATTTTGAAAATGAGCCATGTGGGCAACTTCAGACAAGGTGGATAACGATAGGCTAAAAGCTGTAGTGGAAATAAATCCTTCTCAACCCATGCATGAAGTAGCAGCAAGGTTTGACATTGCTATTCCAACAATATTGGATCATTTGAAATAAATGGACAAAATAGAGAAGTTGAATAGATGGGTTCCTTATGAATTAAATGAGTGTCAGAAGAGAAATTGTCTCAAAGCTTGCCTTTCTTTGCTGTCATGACGTAAAGGCAAACCATTTCTACACTGTATTGTTACATGTGACCAAAAATGGACTGCTCAACAGTCACAAGTATTAAGCACAATGGTTGGATAAAGATGAGATGCTGAAACAACAGTCTAAAACCAAATAATCACAAAAAAAGCTAATGGTGTCTGGTGGTCCAGTGCTAGTGTTATCCACTACAGCTTCATGAAACCTGGTCAGTCAATTACAGTGGATGTCTACTGCAGCCAGTTGGACACCATGACAAGGATGTTGCAGTTAAACAGCCAAGACTGGTCAATAGAGACAGGCCAATCCTCTTGCAAGACAATGCTCAACCACATTTCACACAAACAATGCTGCTCAAACTGTAGAAGCTAGACGTGGAGACTCTTGTCATCTGCTACATTCTCCACACCTTGCACCAACTGACTACTATGTTTTCCAGGCTTCAGACCACTTGATGGAAGGAAAAGTATTCAATTCCCACAAGCTGCAGGAAACACCTTTCCTGATTTCATTGCCCATTGTTCTCTAGGCTTTTTCGCTGCTGGCATACACAAGATGGCAAACTGCGTTAATAGTTTCGGCATATACTTTGATTAATTGTACTGCTTGTTTGAGATATAATAAACGAAAATTTTGATTAGAAATAAGACAATTCATGTTTAATGACCTACTTAAAAGTTATTTGTTGGTGCTTCATGGAAGGTGGGTCTTCTGATTAAGGGCAGAATGAAGGTATGAAGGAATAGGGCTGAGTGTGGGATACGGAGACTGGATTAAAACAAGAACTAATAATAGGAGAAATGTTTACCTTACACTCATTTCAGACAAAATGTTTCATGATACAACATTAACAAATTGAGAAAAAACCTCTGTTGGAATGTATGCTCATTTCAGTGTAAGACCTCACTAATGTTATTCACATGCTTGACATCAAGGCAGCTTTCTTTACCTGAACTGCTGGTACAAATGCAAACATCGGTACATTACCTGTCCCACTCACTGTTCTCTGTGGAATTGCTTCCTTGCTGTGTCCCACAGATTGACTACTTCAACAATCAGATCATTGTGGACCTTGTGGAGCAGCAGCACAAAGGAATCATTGCCATCCTGGATGATGCTTGCATGAACGTTGGCAAAGTCACCGATGAAATGTTCCTTGAAGCACTTAACAGTAAATTGGGCAAACATGGTCATTTTTCCAGCAGAAAGGTACTGTGTTTAAGCATACCTCCCTTTCCTTTTAATGTGTGCGATGTTCCTCATTGTTGTACACATGTAAAGGTCTTTATATGTGGGTTAAAAGAGTGTCCACTCTTTTAATAAGAGTGGAAGAAAAGAAGCCCATAAACAATCATTAAGTGATATATTAACTCCTGCCTCTGGTTTATAGTCTGACAAGATTGATAAAATTGTGTCATCCAGGAGAGGGAGCTCCAGACTATCCAGTTTGCTAGAAACGGGGAAAGTGAACATGGTTCTTTAGAAAGCATGATGTCATTTATAACCAATAGGTGCAGAGTCCTTGTTCGTGTGCTAGAATTTTACTCCTGCATCTGATAATTCTGGCACAGAAAATAGCTTTTGTCCTTGACTTTTTATGGTAATCCTTAGTTGCAAAATGTGTATGCTCGACCATAGTTCTGTAGATTATGTGACTTTCCAGAAAACAGATGTTCTAGTTATAATTCTTGCTGTTACAGGGAAACTCATTCACTAAATAAATGGATATTCTTTTAATTCCCCATTTTTCACAATCTAAAAATGTCACGAGCCAGATCACATTTCTGTTAATAATTGGTGGCAACTGTCATTATCAGATCTTTGTGCTGTACCTTGCATGTAATGTATTTGCCATTAGTATTTGTTCAGGGAATCTGTGTTAAAAGAGGGGCACATCATTATCACCCCTCAGACTTCCCTACAAATACAGTCTTGTGTAGCAACCATAAGCTGAAGGGAAAACAGGTCCCCTGCTCCTTCCCATCCATAAAGAAAGGGCAAACATTTCTCCTCTTCCATAATTTCATATAAATCTGTGACACGCTGCCATTTTTTTTTTTGGCATAAATAAATCTGTTTTCTAACTTTGTCCTCTTTGAAATTATGTAATCAGAACAGGGAAATTCTGCAATTAACTAGATAACGCCCAAATCATCAAGAAATAGATTACTGGCTGATGTTTATTTTAGGCCAGTTATTTCTAAAATATTCTCCATTGACTTGTCACCCTGCTGCAGGTTGGCTCTCAGATGCTACAGTCTGATCTTTCATCTTGGGGTTCTGGGTGAGAGTTTTCCTTTTGTCACTCCTGTTTATACCACAATGCCTAGTAAGGGTCTGTCATTTTCCAGGTGCAATCCTAGGTGCTGGGGACAGAGTGGTGAGCAAAGTCAGAAGCAACCTGAACAGTTTAGAGCACTGCTTTTAAAGATTTAGCATGATTACACAAGCACATGTCCTACCATGGAGGGGTAGTTTATAAGCACCCATCGTAATCATAATTCGGGTTTTGGAGACTCACCTAGCATTATGCCTACCAGGTAGGGGACACTCATTTAGTGTTTTTAAAGTTGAATTGCTCACAATCATACCAAATAAATCTTATTTAAATCTTGATTTAAATAGTGAATCTTATTTAAATCTTGATTTAAATGAATAGTGATGAGTCTCACATGAAAACTCAAATCCACCTCATTTTGATATCTTTACCTTGGCCATTTATATGCCTGAATTAAAATGTATCAGCCAAATGTTTGGAAATATAATCTCATTCTTAAGAGTCACTGTACATGCTATCTTTAGCTAGGGATTTGATAGGAAATGCTAATGCTAAACAGGAATTTATCTGTGGAGACGGTGTTTTTTCTATTTTTAAATTGTGGGAGCCCGTGTTTCCCAACTGTGAGACCAAGTGGCTCGCTCTTTCTTTTGGCATCCCTGGGGCAAGTACTAAGGGGATTTTTAAAGTGTGTTCTTGTCTGGGATTTTTGCCCAATGAAGGAAAGAAATGAAACGGCCAACTGTCAGGATATTTTAATCACTGTGAATCTTTTTGTTAAATAATGCCATTGTCCTATATGTTGAGCCAGGTATCATTTGCTTTTGGTGACTGATTAACTAGATGTATTGGCATATTCAATAAGAGGCTTCTGGCCTGTAGCAATCACTGTACTGGGGGGCTAAACTCTTTCTTAGGCATCAAGGTTAACATAGGGCATGGAAACAACCTAATAAAATGTAAAGTTATTATTTAAAATATTAGCAACATAAAAAGTTAAATGATAAATACATAACTTTTATTACCCCCCAAAAGTAAAGAAAAATCTAAAACCTTTTGTATTCACATCAGTTAAGGTTTTGCAATATCGAAATGTAAGAATATTCCATAGGTATAGACATCTCTTTGGTCCTCTTCCTTTAGCGGGGGTCATAAATAAAAGGCTTTGTAAAAGGAGTCCGTGAGAAGGCAGGAGGGAGGAATAAGTGTGTCAGAGACACCTCTGCATGGCAGATGCTTGGTCACCATAGTTCATTTAATCCTCAAAACAGCTCTGAGGAGACAGTGTGAATAGATAGTAGTAGAGCCCAGATTGAACCTGAGAAGTCGGACTTAAATTTCCTGTAATTACTCACTTGTCAAATAAATAGACTTACTATTCCTTTAGCATTCTGGTTATCAGTGTAGAACCCACCATCCTGCTTGGAATTATTTGTCATCTGACATTAGAACAACTAAGTGGGTTTCTCTGTGCAATAGCATTCAGTGCTTCGGGGATTCTTAGATGTCTGTCTGCTTAAGAGCCTGTAGGATGCCAAGTGATCCTTCACAGGAAAAAGATGTCCAGGTGCTTCTGTAACAAGGAAGAAGGTAGAAAGTTATGAGTACCTCCAGGGCCATATGAAAACTGCCTTTCTGGAAACAGTTCTTTTCAGCAGGAAAGAGCTGCAGAAGGTTGATCTTCTATGCAGTGAGCAGATCTGAGCAGGACTCCCAGCTCAGCAAACAGATGGGTCAAGCTACTGTGTACACAGAGGAGCACAGACACTGGTTAGGTCCCAGGAGTCCTTCCCAGGACTACCACTTACTAGCTGTGTGATCTTGGGCCAATTACTTAATCTCTTTGAACCTCAGTTTCCATGTATATAAAAGACAGATCGTAAAACTTACCTTAAACGTCAGTTCCGAGGATTGAATGAGATGTTTATATCTACCAGATAATAAGCCTTCACTATGGTCTTCCTGAAGTGGAACCTGGAGGAGAAAGAAACGTGGTCCGTCAGCACTGCTATCCTAGCGCTGGGCTGCGCTGAGATAGCAGCCAAGATTTAAGTGTCATGAGATAGAATAAGTCTATTTCTTTCCCGGGGACCTACACTTCTTCCAGCTCTGGTTCTTCCATCCCCTAGGGACTATCCTGTGCCTCCAACTAGTGGGAGGAGGGAAGAAAGTACAAAGAGGGATCGCCAACTTACCAGCTTGGCCCTGCACTGGCCACATTTCACTTTCATTGTGCAGAACTGTGTTACTTGGCCATATCCACCTGCAAGAGTGGTCCGGAAATGTAGTCTAGCTGTACAGATTTCTAGTGAAAGTTCACAGTCTTTACTACATAAGCTGTATATTTAAATCAAGTCCAACACAGTGTGATTTCATGATTTGTGACATTATCATCTTACATTAAGCTGGAATATGTTTTTAAGGAAGTTAAAATGTCTTATTCAAAATAATCTCTGTCTTTAACTTCTTAGCTCTGTGCCTCAGACAAAATTCTGGAGTTTGATCGAGACTTTCGAATCCGACATTATGCAGGGGATGTAGTGTGAGTATCGTCCTTTGGTACCTGACGTGATGATTTGCATGCAGCCTCACTTCAGAAAACAGACCCAGGGAAATGTACATTTTTGTTCATTCATTTGTGTTTTTTCAGTCATTTGTTTTTTAAAAATGGCATGACTTCATTCATTCCTTGCTTTTCAACCATTTCTTGAGCACACACTGTGTGCCCATGCACAGTTCCTGAGATAGCCAGTGCTCAGTAGAAATCAGCTGATGGGTCAGTAAGTCATAGGAATATGCTAAGACCTGTGATAGAGAAATGAGTGAGATGGTCCTTGCCCTGAAGAAGTTGTTCAGTGGAGGACACAGCAGGCACATCCTAAGCCATTATAGTGAAGATGGAAAAGGGTTAAACCAGAGAGGCACAAGGCATGGAAGGAGGGGGAGCCAGGCTGAGCCCAAAAGCCGAGGAGAGTCAGTCAGAGAAATGAATTGGGAAGAGGGGGCAAATGAGGGAGAGTTCCAAGTAGAAGAAACAGCTGGAATAAAAAGACCTGGAGGTGAGGATTACCCCTCTCTATGAAAGAATGTAGGTAGTTGGGTAATTATATAAACAAAAATCAATTCCACTGTATTATTTTCCAAATATGATTTGAAAAAGTAAAATTCTTATAAGCCATATTTTTGTTAAAATATAATAAAAGTAGAAAATATTAAGAAAACATAACTGAAAAATGTAAGTACCTTAGTACATTAGGTTCCGAGGGCTGCTTTAACAAATTACCACAGACTACTGACTTTAAACAACAGAAACTTATTCTTTCACAGTTCAGGAGTCCAGAAGTTCAAAATCAAAGTGTCAGCAGGGCCAAACTCCCTGTGGTGGTTCCTCCAGAGGAGAATCTGTTCCTTACTTTCTGCAGCTTCTGGTGGCTGTGGACATTCCTTGGCTGTGGCCGCATCACTGCAGCCTCTGCCTCCAGGGTCCCGTTGCCTCCCCCTCTTCTGCGTTGAATCTCCCTCTGCCTCTATCTTAAAAGGACACTGACAGTGGCATTTAGGGCCCATCTGAATATTGTAGGATAAGCCTCTCCTCTCAAGATCCATAATATAATCAGATCTTCCACCATATTATGTAACATTGCCAGGTTCCAGGGAATTTGCCACGGATATCTTTTGTTGAAGGAGCATTTTTTTGCCTGCTATCCTTGGTATGCTTTCGCTGTGCACAGAGCCCAGTGATGTTCTTCATCATCTTATTATTTAAAGCACACTGTTCCTTGTTTTTTACATTAGGAATTCTTTCCATGTAAGCCATTACAAGAAGAGATTCTACAAACAAAAAAAGCAAATGGTCATCCCTATAAATGCTGAAAAGACATTTGAAGAAATTTTAGTAGCCGTTCCTGATACAAATTAAAATTCTAGAATCGTAAACTAATATGGCTCAAAATTATCATCCCATCTGTCAGACTAACCATTAATACTGGAATGGCACCATTTTCTCCTTTTTCTGGTCGTGTTCCCAGGCTCCAGAATACTAAAGAGGGAAGAAGATTCAATACCATACAAATACCTCCCTCTGAAAATCCAAGCCTCATTTACAGCTCAGAATGGCACAAATGGAGAGGCTGGACAGAGGCTTCCCAGGTCACCTGGTCCAGCCTCTTGTTTTACAGAGGAAGAAATTTATGCAGAATGTGTAAAATTGTTACCCAAGGTCACATGGCAAGTTTATGGAAGAACTCAGATAATAACTAGATTTCCCCACTCCCATTTCAGAGCTCTAACTGACCCCTTTGAGGGAGATTCAGTGCCTCGGACTTCCACTCTCTTCTTAAGCCCTCCAAATCTTTTCTTTTCTGGATCTTTACAGAGTATCGTCTGTATGCTCAATACTTTACAAGGTGTGGTCACTGGCCACAGAGAGCTTTCCATGTACAATACATGCATACATATATGGTTATATGTGTATTTATACACATGTAATCACACTCACACATATACATGCATATGTAATAAAAATGGTCCAAAATAATTGCTATATGAATAATAGCCAATTTGTCAGAATTTAGAGTAAGGATATGGTATAATGCTTCTAGCTGTGTATGATCAACCCAGGAGGCCAATGCTGGTCTTTGGTTGCTAGGAATTATTTTTATAGGGAGAAGTGGGAAGGGTGCTAAGAAATATTCAAGAAATAGCAACTAGGTCCATTTGATTCGAGCGTATCTTTTTTTGTAGTACAGAGAATTAGAAATGCCTGGAAAAGTATCTTGAGATCAAATCACACTGAATCTTGAAAGGGAAAATAGGACTTCGAAGTTTAAATTATGTGGATAAGAAAGGATTCAGTCAAAGGTGACCAGAAGGTGTTAAGAAGACCTAGGTTGGGGCAGACAAGGAAAAATTTTGGATGTGGTGACCTTAAACTGTTTGTGGGCAGCACGGCCTGAAGGAACTTTCTTGCAGAACTAGACATGTAAGTCAGGCGGTCAGGGCTGAACACCTGGAGGCTGCCTGCATTGATGGGATTGTCAAGGAGGAGAACAGCTACAGACAAGACAGCAGAACTCTGAGGCATAGTTGTGCCTAGAGTCATTGTTTGTTCACCCTCCTCCATCTGTCTTGATTACCCTTCTACCCTCAACCCTGAATTTGCTCCTTCCAGAGTCCACGCTAGTCCCTAGAGCAGCACAGGCCTTTCCCACTCTTCTCACAGCTGTGGTTTTAGCTGGACTTCCAGACCATGCCCATTTCCCTGCCTCCAGCCTCCTCATTTTCTCTCCATGACCCCCATGCATGTGCCTGCTTCCGTCCTCTGTTCAGTCTGTTTCCCTGTGTGATCTGCCTGCCTTTTTCTCTTCTGCTTATCCAATTCTTACCATCCTTTGCAGTTCTTCTTGGATTCTTTTGTCCTACCCTGAACATTGAGTGAACCTTAGGCAAGTCACTTGACCTCCCTACGGATGAGACTTTAGTTCCTGTATGTTGCTGTTTTGCTTTTATCTTAGGAATGCTGGATGATAATACAGCTATCTTTTTAAAAGTCATCTTCTTGAGGTAAGCCATAAACCAGTAGAAAATGATCATCTTACTCATAATGATGGTACTGACATTTGCTCTCCTTCTGAATAGAAGCAATGTCCTTCTATTTAGTAGGTAAATTTGGTATCCTTGAACACAAAACAAGGTAGAAATGATCACCTAGATGCTTGATTATATAACTAGCAGTGGAAAGGCTTGTAGACTCCTAGAAAAGCTTAAAAGTGGCTCTTGCTTGGTGAATAATGTATGTTTTCTGTGTTTTTTCCCCATTAGTTATTCTGTCATTGGTTTTATTGACAAAAATAAAGACACTTTATTTCAAGATTTCAAGCGCCTTATGTATAACAGGTAAGATTAAAATTTTATTAATCATTTCTCCATTCAGTTCTCTGACGTATATATTACATGATATATATGCACATGATTAGTTTTATGTCATAATATAAAGAGTGGCAGATTTTCAGTTCCTCTTTATCATGCTTAATAATGAAATAGTATGTTATTTTATGATTATAACACCTGTAAACTCAGGACAGGAACCTGTTACTTACATGATTTACTTCCATTTACCTCGGGTTGCCTTGGTTTCTCTGTTCACTGCTGCCAGCCTTCTCACATCCCAACCAGTGTGCTCAGCAGTCCTCAGGCCCAGTAGGTAGTGATGGGAGAAGTGCCAGGTGACCTCTGGCCCAGCTGAAAGCTTTACACACTCAAATTTCCACTATAGTGTATTTGTCCCCAGATAAGAGACCGTTCTGATATCAGAGTGACATCTAGTGTCAAGGAGGACTGATTATGACAGAATCTTCTCAGAAATCAATAAAACATGAAAAAGTTTTGCAAAATAAAACCAGGCAAATAACAAGTTTAAACCCAGTATGCACACTTTGGAGAGAAGATGCATGAGAAGAGAGAGGATTCTTGGCCAGCTTCTTATAAGTCAGTGAACGGTATTAACTTATTTATGATGGCTACTAAGTCATTTGGTCAGTAGTTTATCAAAATGTATTGAGAACCTTTGAGCTTCACCTTTTTCTGTGCTGTAGGATACAGCTGTGAAAAAAATTTAGACCAGCTCCTTGTCCTCATGCAGCTTATAGTTGAGTGACAATTAATAGGCCAAGAAACAACTTTCAGGTAGTGACAGGTACTATGCAGAAAAATTAAGTAAGTAAGGGATTGAAGGGTGCAAACAAGGAAGGGCAGGAGGGGTTACAGATGGGGCCGCCAGAACAGGCCTCTTGCTAGATGTGACATTTGAGCAGAGCCTGAACGAGTGAGGGAAGGTGTCTAGAGAAGAAGCCTTCCAGGCAGAGAGAAGAGCAGGTGCTGAGGCTGGAAGGTGGGAATGAGCTTGAGTATACTGACAACAGGAGGGCCAGTGTGGCTAAAAACAGTGAGGGATGGGAAAAGTGGCAGGGAATGAATGGAGTGAGGTGAATAGAGGCTAGATCATAAAGGGTCTGTGTGCCCAGGTAAGGAAAAGTATGGAGGGAAGCCAGTGGAATTTATGATGTGATGTTATTTATGTTTTAAAGATACCATTGGTGCTACTGCATAAAGCACAGACTGTTACATAAAGGGGAAGGGTGGAAGTAGGGCAGTTAGGAGGCCAGTTTAGTAATCTATGCTGCGACTTTGATGTAGTGACAGAGATGATGAAAGTGGCCACATTGGGTGATATTTTGAAAGTAGAGTCAATAGGATTTGCTGGTGAATAGGATTTGTGATGTGAGAGAAAGAAATCAAAGATGATGCCTGACCCTGATGTGGGGAGACAAGAAGAAAAGCTGGTTGATTGGGGGAAGTCAGAAGTTTTATTCTAGATGTGTTGTGTCTGAGGTGCATATCAGATACCCAAGTAAAGTGCCAGTCAGTTGTATGTGTGCAGGTGGATCTCAGAGAACTCTGGGGCTACATATGCAAATTCATGGTCATCAGTATATTCATTGTATTTAAAACTATAGACTGGAGGAGAGTATCCAGGGAGTGAGTTTAGATAAAAAAAAAAAAAAAATAAGAGAGAAAGAGAGAAGAGGTTAAAAGGCTAATCCCTGAGAAGCAACGTTTAGAGTCAAGAGGAACTAGCAAAGGAAACTGAGAGCATGCCAGTGAGGTAGGAGGAAAATCTGATGTCACTGAGGCCAAGACAAAAAAATATGCTTTAAGAAGAAAAAGAAAAGATAAACTATGTCAAATCTTGTCAAAAGCAGGAATGATGTGAAGACCAACACTGGCCATTGGATGTGCTAACACTGTGTTCAGGTTGCACGCTTAACAAAACTGGTCTCCATGGAAAGTTGAAGACAAATGTCTGATTAATGTGGGCTCAAGAGAATGGTTTATCTGTGTGGTTGTTGAAGCCACCAAGAATGATGATGAAGCTGTATCATCAGTGGAAAGTTACAGAATTGGAGATTGGAAGAGGGGATCCATGCAAGAACTAGGCAAAGGGAAGAGACTTTCAGTGCTTACTTTATCAATTAATATACACCCATTTTGAGAGACAAATGACTCAAATTAGAAAAACAGCCTCATTTGGCCAGGACAGTGTCAGGGTAGGTTGCCAGCCTGTGTACCAAGAAGCCGCACAAGATTGTGTATGTTACCTTCATGAATTTGCTGTGGCCCAGAGGTTGAGCTCCCTGAGAACAGGTGTGGCTTTCAGTGGTAGACTAACAGAACCCAACCTCACAGGCCCAGGTGGAAACAAAGCAGCATGTGGATTTATTTCCGGTGAGAAGTCTAACCCTAACATGGAATGGAATATGCTTGTCCCATGGTATCCATGGAGATTAGTTCCAGGGCCTCCCATGGATACCCAAGTCCCTGATATAAAATGCATATATAAAATGTATTTGCATATAACCTATGCACATCCTCCCATATGCTGTACATCAATGTTTAAATTCCTTATCATGCCCAATACGATGTAAGTGCTCATAAGAGGGAGGAAGGGAGCAAGCTGTGGCATTCTCTGCACGCAGGCTTTTCTTCCTCACTACACTTGTTAGCCAGAGAAGATCATCCCTCTCTGTTATACATAGTGGGTTTCTGGATGAGCTTCCCTTTTAAGAGAAGGTTAAGAACCTTAAGAAAAGGTTCTGGTATTTAAAATGTTTGAAAGTTACCTTGTTAATATTACATACATGACCTGCAAGTCTTAGAGTTCCTCTCTGTAAGCAACTCTATGTATCATATCAGTTTGGATTCATTTTATATCAATTCTACTATTAATTGATATAAAATGTGCATTCATTGCTAATTATTTCCCTTATTTCCAACCTCCTCGCTCTTCCCTTCCTAATGTACTATGGGAATAGTCTCCAACAGTGATTAAGGTTGGAAATGAATTTGGGATAGAAACTCTGTAGACTAAAACCCAATGATCCTCATTGTTTTTGAGCATCAGAATTTTCAGAAGTTTGAAAAGTGCACAAAGTATAATTTTCTGCTTTCTGGAAATTCTATTCAGCAAATGTTAGGAAAGCATCTAAGTCCCATGTTGAGAGCCATTGCCTTAAATTATCTTTCTCCTGAAGATGAGGATGGAAAAGTTAAGGAAAAACAGGTACATTTATGAGGTCATTTTTATTGATAAAAGTATATGACTGGAAAATCATAGACTAGGACTATGAAGTGGAGAGACTGGGTGCACAAGCCACAGTTCTCTGCAGTACTTTCTAGTCCCCTGTGACAGTAGTTGGCACAGCTGGCGAGGGTGAGGGTAGGAGTGTGGCTCTGTCTGCATTCACAGAGCCAGCCAGTCCTCTCATCACCATTTATCTTCTTCATTCTGTTGTCAATCATTCTTTCATCTTGCAGCTATTACTTTGAGCACCTGTGTACTAGGTGCTTTGGGAAACCAATTCAGTTTCCCCAATTTTATATGAGAAAAAGGAAATAGATAAAATGATGGGAACAGTAAGCACAACTACCGTGTTTCCCTAAAAGTAAGACCTACCCCAAAAATAAGCTCTAGCAGGATTTCTATGCATTTGTTAAATATAAGCCCTACCCTGATAATAAGACCTAGTGATGGGCATGGCTATGTAGCTTATCTGCACAGCCATGCCATGCATTTCAGCCCAGAGCAGTAAGGAAGACTGGAATACCTTAAGACTGGAATACCTTTTATCTGCCACAGCTCCTTTCTCCCAGCTGTTGGCACTTGTGCGGGTGCGCGTTTGATAACCGCTGTCACAGGCATCCTATTGCGCATGTGCGAACAGCTAGGGAAAAGAGTTCACATATCACTAGTGCCAGCCCTACCAACAAGGTCAGCTCCCCCTGTCAGGTTTCAGAAGAAGATGATTTAACTGTATTTGAATAAATGTAGATTGTTGTATTATACTTAATAAAAATAAGACATCACCTGAAAATAAGCCCTAGTGTGTCTTCTTGAGAAAAAAAAAATAAGACAGTGTCTTATTTTCGGGGAAACATGGTAGCAAGGCACACGCATGTTATACTCTTCCTTTAGGAACCCTCAATTTTTTAAGAAAAAATGTACTCAGTACTATTATGAAACCAATTTATAATTACTCACACTTTTATATGAAAGATAAATCACAACCATAGCCCAGGATGAAGGAGGGATGAGGAGGTGATGGGAGGGAGGGTAAATGGAGGCACTATTCCTGTGGTGCATATTGCAAGAGTGCATGTCTAATCTATTCAGTATAGAGTATCAATGTCTTAACACAATAATTAAGTAAATGAGGTGTAGGCTACATTAACTAGTTCAATATAAGCATTCCAAACTGTATATAAAATCAGCACATTGTACCCCATAAATGCATTAATGTATATATGATCTATGTGTTTATGACTTAATAATAAATATATATATACATATATATAAAAATGATAAAGCAAAAGAAAAAATTTTCTGTCAAGAGAAAAGTTTCTAGGAAGCAAGCAACATTTCAAGTTCCAATTACTTTAAAATCAAAAGCACCCAAAATGAAACAGGGAGAAAATCATAGTTGAGATCACTACACGTTTTTAGAAATATCTCCACAGAGCCAAGTAATGGATGTGCAATTTTTAACATGGAAATTGGCCTGAAATATATTTTTAGAATTGGATCGCAGCAGTCTTGCTGTCATATCAATAAAATACTGTAACTGCCAATGCTACCTACAGATGTGTTCATAAATTCAACTGCAGTCAAAGGATTTACTAGGAGACAGTGGAGAAATGGTTATTTTGTATTCCTATCCGATTTTTAGAACTGGCTTTTTCTGGTGTTACCTATTCTGTTGAATACTTGTTTTAATTAGAAAATGTTTTCATATTCATGTTTTCTGCCTTGACATTGAGAATCATTTTACTACTCATGGTTCGTCCTCATTTTTAACAACACAAAAAAAATTCATATATGTTTATTATAGTAAGAGCTACGTTAACTATTTGGGGATTAGGTAATAATAATAATATAGATGTCACTTTAAAAGAATTTTCTAAATATGCTCTAGTTAGAGAAAAACACTCAATTTTTGCTGCAGTATCTGTCATTATATTTCAACATAATTTTCTGGATAGAATCATTTCTTCAATTAGGCCTTGTGAGTTCAGTCTGTAGTCCAATTATAAATTCTCAGGATACAGTTCAGCAGCCTTGCTTAGCAGTTTTTATTCTGCTTACTTGAATGTAACATTTGCTCTTTCTCTGCTTCTCAGTTCAAATCCTGTGTTGAAGAATATGTGGCCTGAAGGCAAACTGAGCATTACAGAGGTGACCAAGCGACCTCTGACTGCGGCTACTCTGTTTAAGAATTCCATGATTGCTTTAGTAGACAACCTTGCATCAAAGGTAATTATTTTCTTTTCTAAATACCCATTTACTATTTGACTTTGTATAAATATAAAGAATCAGTAGCAGGGTGTCTTTTCTGCAGTGGGAGATATAGATGGTATTTGGATGGATGATAGGAAATCATAAGCTTTGTGTATCTCTGCATTCAAGATGTCAGTGGTGTGGAGTGCAGGCTGCCATAGCTCCTGGAGGCAAACAGATGGTTCCTATAGCTCTATCCATACCTTTCTGGGCACCTTTTCCTTGTTTTTTAAATAATGGTAAAATAAATGGTCCCATTGGAGAGTCTCCTAAATAGAGTCACCAGGCAGAACTGTGAGCTCAAAGTCTTTGTATAGTTTTGAAAATTGAGGAGTAGCTCAATACCAGGAAGAATCTCTGGTGGTGGTGTTTTGATTTGTTGTTTAACTGTAATTCAAGCCTACCTTCCTGCTTTTTTTATTTTTAAACTTGCCAGGGTGAAATGATTATTTGTGTGCCAGATGAATGTATTTCTTAAGTCTGAGTTTTCTATTCTACAGTCACAGTCAAGGGGAAAATCTTAGATTTTAAAAAATATATGAGGTGGAGCATGCCTGGCAGAATGAACTTTAGCCATGTGCTGAAACAGGGCCTGGCTTAAATAAGTAAACAGAAAACTCAGTCAATTGAATTGGAGAATGTACCATCTGTATGTTGTGTCTGAATAGAAAATGACCAGAGAGTTTTAAGAGGAATTTCAGATACATTATTGACATTTATTCCTGCTTTTTATTATTCCTTTGGGGACTGATACTACTTGATAACATTGGTCTGTTTTTTTCCTTAAAGAAAAAATTTCTGCTCTTAACTGCTGCTGTTGACAAGTTTGATAAATGAGGCAGCATTCTGGGCTTCGTTATTTTTAGTTTCTTCGTTTTTATCTTTTCTCTTGTGGTTCTTTTCTGTGTACTTTCTTCTTCATTATCATTTTTTTAAAATCAACTTCCTCTCTAAGAATTTCAGTCTATACCATTTCTGGTTACTTCACTATGGATAAATTAGGCAAATACCACAGGAACACATCTGTTCAGTAGCTTTCTATCCCTTTTTGTCAGTATTCTTTGGACTCAAGTGACAGCCAGTAAGCGCAGTTTGTTGGCTTGTATAATCAAATCTGAGGAAGGGCAAAAGTAAGGACGCTGATACCGGAGATGAGCATGCTTTTAGAACGCTCCACTCTAGTGTCTCAGTTTCTCTCTGCACGTCAGCCGCAACCGGCTTCCTATAGGAAAAAAAAGTGACCCTGGAAGGCAGGCATGTGACACAAGAAGCGGAGGTGAACATGGAATTTTACGAAATGTATTTATTCATATAGCTGGATTTAATTATCTAGAAAAAATATTGTTTTATTTTCTAAGACTGGTAGTTAAGTGTGCCTTTTAAAGAAATAAAATTCTTGAATCTTCTGTAATTTCTATATCAGGAATTGCATTTAGCTTCTAATAAAAGAGATCCTCATATCAGTGGCTTAAATAAGAGAGATATTTATCTCTCTCTCCTGCCATTGAAGTACAGAAGAAGGTGTCCTGGGGCTGGTGTGGTAGCTCCACAAGGTTATTAGGGACCCATGTTCCTTCTGTCCTCCTCCTCTAGTGACCTAGTGCTTGGCATTTATCCTCCTGGTCTGAGGTGACAGCTGGAACTTCTCTTTAAAAGAAAGACTTCCTGGAAGGCTCACACAGCACTTCAGCTGTATCCCATTTGTTACGTGTAGTTGCCAGGGAAGCTGGGTGGTATGTTCATTTGGGTCAGCAATGCACCCAGCTAGATAAAAGAATTCTGTTTTAAAGTAGGAAGAAGACATTGGACATCAGGCAGGCAGCTGTGCTGGCAGTCTGCGCCCCAACTTTCCAATCTATGTGTATTGTGTGGAGGTGAGGGAAGGAGGAAGGGAGCGGGACAAGCAAAAGTATGTAGATAATGCTTCAGTCCAGTAGGAGGGGAAGAGGGACAGGGGAAAGAAACAGAAGCAAAAGAAAAATACTACCTTCAGAAAATATAAAATACAATGATGAAAATAAATCTAAAGAATTGGTATTCACCGTAAACAAAAATAGACTAAGGCTCAGTGCCTGTGGCTCTATTGGCTAAAGTACCAGCCACATACACCTGAGCTGGTGGGTCCAAATCCAGCCTGGGCCCGCCAAACAACAATCATGGCTGCAACCAAAAAATAGCCAGGCGTTGTGGCTGGCACCTGTGGTCCCAGCTACTTGGGAGGCGGAGGCAGGAGACTCGCTTGAGCCCAGGAGTTGGAGGTTGCTGTGAGCTGTGATGCTACGGCAATCTACCCAGGGAGACAGTTTGAGGCTCTGTCTCAAAAAATATATATATATTGACAGACTATACAGGTGGGAAATCTAGCTATGTGCTGCTTTTAGGAGACACATCTAAATAACACTATGTGGAAAGCTTATAAAGATAAATGAAGCTACTCCCCCCTCCAAAAAAATAATGGTGAAAAGCAATGGTAATTGTGTAAGAAAATAGAATTGAAGAAAAAAAGTATCAATACAGATAAAGAAACTAATGAGACAATAAAACCATTTTAAACTAGGTGCCAAACAACATAGCCATGATTATTAAGAGGTCTATAAAAAAAAATCTAAAAAACATTTAAAGGAAAAATTGACAAGTCCACAATCATATTGGGAGATTTTAAACCAACTCTACCAGAACCTAATAGATGAAGTGGATGAAAACAAGAATGCAGAAACTTTGAAGACCAAATTTAGACCTTATCTAGAGATCGAAGAACCCTTTACCCAGAGAATAGGAGCTGTGTATCCTTTCAAGTATACATGGAACATTTATAAGAATTGATCACATACTAGATTGCAAAGAAAGTCTCAACCATTTTGAACAATGTGTATACAGGTGTATTTTCTATCCTCACAGTAAGTAAAATGAAGATCAGCATTAAATATATTTTTCACTGTGCTTGAGAACTTTAAAAAATGCTCTAATAAATAACTCAAGAGGAAGTCACAATTACTAAATATTTGGAAATGCATAACAGAATATGTCAAAGATTTGTAGAATACTCCTAACGTGATCCATTTCCATACCTTTTGTAAAAGAACAATGAAGATTGAAAGTAAATGAGTTAAGTTCCGCTTAGGGACCCCAAAGAAAACTTAAAGAAGGAAGTAAGAAAATATTTTTAAATAGCAGAAGTCAAAAATAATACAAAGATCCAAAAGTAATCATAAAGACCAACCTGTAATAAAATTCATAAAGAAAACAATCTAAATGACAAGGGTAATAACTTCTGATTGTTATAGAGATTTTTTTAAAGTATCAGAATATTATGAATAATTATATGGCAGTGGATTTGGAATTTTAGTTTTTTAGAAAAATATTATCAATTAATTCAAAAAGAAAGGGAAAACTTAAATAAGTCAGTAACAGCAAAGATTCTGAATCACTAATCAGAAGTTTTATCTTCCCCCAACTCTTCCAAGGACATCAGGCCACCATGGTTTTACAGATGAGGTTTATTAAACCTTTAAGGAACCAACAATTTCTATCATATGCACATTATTTTGGAGGTTAGGAAGAAGAGAGGACACTACTCAACTCATTTTATGAGATTAATATCACTTGAATACAAAGTTAATATTAGAAAATAAAACCAGAGCTTAGTTTAACTTAGAAATGTAAGGATTTGAAAAATATATATGAATTGAATAATGTATTTTCTGGCAATGTTGGTGAACATGATTCCCACCAAAGCCAACTGAAAACAACTAGAAACAACAACTTGAACATGGCCATGAACTAACAAAAAGTAAGGAACATGCAAGCCAGGAGCTACGTGAATGTAGAAGTTAACTGAGGGCAGGGAAAAATAATCAGACCCTTCCAGCCCCAAAGCCGCCTCACACCCTGTGGGACTTTGTTGAAATAGATAACTTTGAATGTAGTTCTCAAAGCTGGTCCTTACAGGGACGCCCAGGGCCTGCCCAAAGTAGGGTGTTTCATAAGATATTCTTTACACCTATATGTACAGCACACACACACAATGATGGTGGATCTTCAAAGGGCTACATCCAGAGTAAACTAGAAATAAACCCCCATGATTTATCAGTAAGGAAAACTGTCTATCTTGGTCCTCAACACTGAGCCAAGGGCAGAGAAGATGTGAATTTTTTTTGAGAATTTGTAAACATAAGCCAGCTTTTGTGAGGTTTATAGCCCAAATTCATGCTATCTGGGTGACATGAACAAACCTCAAGCCAACAACTTAGTTAAAAGTGGTCCAGGTTTTTTGTATTTCCTTAGGCATCTGAAAAAAGAAAGCACACCTTTTTTTTTTTAGAGACAGAGTGTCACTCTGTTGCCCTCAGTAGAGTGCATGGCACCACAGCTCACAGCAACCTCCAGCTCTTGGGCTTAGGCGATTCTCTTGCCTCAGCCTCTCGAGTAGCTGGGACTACAGGTGCCTGCCACAACACCCATCTATTTTTTGTTGCAGTTTGGCTGGGGCCAGGTTTGAACCTACCACCCTCGGTATATGGGGCCGGCTCCCTACTCACTGAGCCACAGACGCTGCCCATAAGCACACTTTTTTTCTTGAAGAAATCACCTTCAGGAGGCACCTGTAGCTCATTTGGTAGGGTGCTGGCCACATACACTGAAGCTGGCGGGTTCGAACCCAGCCCAGGCCAGCTAAACAACAATGACAACTGCAAATAAGAGTTTGAGGTTGCTGTGAGCTGTGATGTCACAGCACTCTACCCAGGGTGACAGCTTGAGACACTGTCTCAAAAAAAAAAAAAAATCACCTTCAGATAAGACCTTAAAAAATATCCACAGATAACAGTCTAAGAACAGTAAGGAGCTCATGGTGAAGAATCCCGGTAAGATACCACATGACAGTCAGCTAAACAAGAGAGAGCACATTCAGACTCATGAAAACTTCTGACACTAGAATGATCAGAAAAAGAGTATGAAAATGTTTGATATGCTTCAAGAAATGAAAGGCATGAAAATATAAGAAAAAGTAAGGAATTAGACAATTGTTAGAAATGGAAATTAAAAACTCAGTGGATGGGTTTAACATTGATTTAGACAAAGTTGTAGAGAAAATAGGGAAATAAGAATAAAAATTGAAGAAATTATGCAGAATTACACTTAGACCAAGAAATGAAACAAACAAAAAAAAAGAGATGGAAGGTAAAATGAACGGTCTAACATACATCAAATGAGAGTTATAAGCAGAGAAGAAAAAATGGGTAGGGCAAAATTTGAAAGAATATTCCTGAGAATTTCAAGAATATTTGGGCTCGGCACCTGTGGCTCAACCGGCTAAGGCGCCAGCCATCTACACCTAAGGTTCGAATCCCCAGCCCGGGCCCGCCAAACAACAATGATTGCTGCAACCAAAAAATGACCGGGCATTGTGGCAGGCGCCTGTGGTCCCAGCTACTTGGGAGGTGGAGGCAGGAGACTCACTTGAGCCCAGGAGTTGGAGGTTGCTATGAGCTGTGATGCCATGGCAGCACTCTACCCAGGGGGATAGCATGAGGCTCCGTCTCAAAAAAAAAAAAAAAAGAATTGTTTCATCTCGCATCTACCTACATCCCACATCAATCTCTGAACTAGGCAGAAGCTGAAAATGAATATCATGTGGCCTATGCTTGTGACAGGAGACAAGCACAGTTTCAGTGCAAGATGGTAAGTATTAGAATTTGAGGGCAGGAAATTTTGTCTATTTTTCTTTTAGTTTTGTTTCATTGCTGTGTCCTCAGCACCTAGGATACAGTTACCTAATAGATGCTCAAGAAATACTTGTTGCATGGGAATGAATGACAGGTATGTGTGATACAAAATGCTGTGGAGCAGAGTGCTGAGACTATTGGTGAGAGGAAGTGACTTTTGAGGTGTTGACAGATGGTTGGAATTGGTCAGATGGTCAGGGAGGGGAGAGCTTCCTGAGAAGAGGAAACTATGTTCTTAGGCGAGAGTCTAGATGAGAGTTACTTTTTGCAAAGGAGATGCATAGGATGAATATCCTTGCACCTCATACCACTTAACGGCAGACACTAAAGTTGTACTGTCGTCACCATGGAAGGCTGGGTGGTGTGAGCTCCCAGGATGGCACGGGGACTAGCAGAGCTCTGTAGTTGAGAGCTGCCAAGTTGGATGGGGGATGAGATTCAACAGGCTGTACTTCAGGGCGATCTCTGCTGTGGTAGAAAGGTGGCTACAAGAAAACTAGTTTCTTTTTTATTTATTTTTTTGCAGTTTTTGGCCGGGACTGGGTTTGAACCCACCACCTCTGGCATATGGGGCCAGTGCCCTACCCTTTTGAGACACAGGTGCTGCCCACTAGTTTCTTTTTTAAACAGCTCATCTTCACACTCATTGAGCATGAAGACTGCTGAATGAAGTGATGGAATGAGTAATGATTCTTTTTTTTTTCTTTTTGAGACAGAGTCTCACTTTGTCCTCGGTAGAGTGCAGTGATATCATAGCTCACAGCAACCTCAAACTCTTGGGCTCAAGCAATTCTCTTCCCTCAGTTTCCCAAGTAGTAGGGACCACAAGTTCCCACCACAACACCTGGCTATTTTTAGAGACAAGATTTCACTCTAGCTCAGGCTGTTCTAGAACCTGTGAGTTCAGGCAGTCCACCTGCCTCAGCCTCCCGGAGTGTTTGAATTATAGGCGTCAGCCACTACACCTGGCCCAGTAATGATACATTTTTTTTTTGGAGACAGAGCCTCATTCTTTTTTGTTTTTGGAGACAGAGCCTCAAGCTGTCATCCTGGGTAGAGTGCTATGGCATCACAGCTCACAGCAATCTCCAACTCCTGGGCTCAAGTGAGTCTCCTGCCTCAGCCTCCCAAGTAGCTGGGACCACAGGCGCCCACCACAACGCCCAGCTATTTTTTTGGTTGCAGCCATCGTTGTTTTGGTGGCTCCGGCTGGATTCGAACCCGCCACTTTAGGTGTATGTGGCTGGTGCCTTAGCCACTTGAGCCACAGGTGCCAAGCCCAGAGTCTCATTCTTTTGCTCTGGGTGCAGTGCTGTGGTATCATAGCTCACAGCAACCTCAAACTCTTTGGTTGAACAATCCTCTTGCCTCAGCCTCCCCAATATTTGGGACTACTAACTGTGTGGTGCCCTCCACAATGCCCAGCTAGTTTTTCTATTTTTAGTAGAGACAGGATCTCACTCTTGCTTAGGCTGGTTTCGAACTCTTGAGCTCAAGCAATTCATCTGCTTGGCCTCCCAGAGTGCTAGGATCAGCCACCATGCCTGATGTGCCAGCCTTAGAGTAACATTTGAAAGATAAATATTCAGAATCTGTTTTCCTGCTTGAGAAGCCATCTCTTCAAAGCAGAAGGGAGGTTGCTCACTTATCCTTAGGGGTGTTGCTGCAATTTCTTAGTGTCTTTGTAACCCAACTTTGAGAAAAGCCTAGAGGGCAAGCTTTTAAGTGCCTTCATGTTGGCAGAACTGCCTTTTGAGAAAAGATTTTCCTTTTAACATTCAAAAGTCACCTATAGCTGGAACAGATGAATAGCAGCTCTGGAATCCACCTGCTCTCCTTCCACATTGCTGCTGCAGGTCTTTTTTACCTGGATTATTGGTAGAGCTGCCCAGATGACCTTTCTCCTTCCAGTACTGCCTTTTCCAATTCATTTTCTACACTATGTCATTTAACAAATGCATTAAGGTATTATGGCTATTTGCTTAAGGAACTCACAGTCTAGTGGGGATGATTCTAATTAGAGCAATACAGTGTATGTATTAGGATGGGAGGGGCTCTTAACCTAGTAACATCTGAGCCAAAACCTTAAAGGATATAGAAGCAGGTAAAGGAGAAAAATAGTTACAGGTTGAGGCTTGGTGACCGTAGCTCTGTGGTAAGGGTGCCAGCCACATACACCAGGGCTAGCGGGTTCAAACCCAACCCGGGCCTGCAAAACAATGACAACTATTTAAAAAAAAAAAAAAAAGAGCTGGACATTGTGGGGGTGCCTTTGGTAAGATGAGGCAAGAGAATCACTTAAGCCCAAGAGTTTGAAGTTGCTGTGAGCTGTGACACGCCACAGCACTCTACCAAGGGCAACATAGTGAGACTGTCTCAGAAAAAAAAAAAAAAGTTACAGGTTGAGAGGATAGTATGAGATAGTTCAAAGGGAGCAACGGCTAAAAGAGCACCTGAAAGATTGGACAAGGAATGTAAAGAGTGGGGAGGTAAGTTGAGAGAGGTCATACAAAGTCCAGTAAACTACATCAAGGAATTTGGATTATTCTAATGGTTTTCAAAACTTTCTGGCTATTGTGGTGGGGAATATTAGAGTAAGAAAGAGGTAGAATGCTTTCAAGGCTACAGCAGTGTTCTAAGTGGGGGTAGAGGGGGTCAGGTCAACAAACTACACTCCCTGTTTTTCTATGGCTTACAAGCTAAGAACGAGTATTTTGTGGCATCTAAAAATTCTGACATTCATATTTCAGTGTCAATAAATAAAAATTTTTGCAGCACAGGCATGCACACTTATGGGTGCGTTCACACTCTAAATGTGACTAGTAAGACAGAACTAAATGCCCTGCCAAGTTTAAAATATCTACTTCACCCTTACAAAAACAAGTTTGTACATCCCTGCTCTAAGCAATAGAAGAGGATGGCCAAGAATAGTGGCATTAAGAATGAAGAGACTCTGGATGGACATTTAGAGTTTTTAGGACCGACACAGGGAGGCCTTTTAGGAGGTGGAATTGACCATATTCACAGGAATCTAGAATAGTGCACAAACCTCCTAACTGGTTTCCTTACTTCTCTACACCCATTCTGCACTGGACAGCCATTTTTTTAAAAGATGCCACTCCCCACTTACAAATCTAAAATTGCCCTTCTAGGTCTTGCCCTTAGGATAAATTTCAAGTTAAGTATACCTAATTGATCCTGTTTACCTCTATAATCCAATGTTTCATCCTTCATTATGACTATTTTACATTTGGACTATTTTACTTGGATTTCCCCTGAGACTCAAGACTTTTTTTTTTTTTTCCCTGCCATTTGCCCTTTGCATAAGCCTTCTAGTGCTTGGAAAGTTAGCACTTTCCCGTCTCAAAACGCTTTGTGCTTTTGCAGTTCTGGAATGTTTGAAGTGTTGAGCTCTTTAAATTTCTGCCTCCATCAGAAGACTGAAACTCAAACTTTAAGTATTCCATCACCAACCGATAGTAGATGCTTAATAAAGAACCAATGAAGGTGGGTGGAGGACTCCAGTAACATCAGGTGGCAGCCTCAGTTTTATGGTTTGTGAAACGTGGAGAGTAATCCCTATTTTACATGGGTGTAAGGGTAAAATCCAGATGGGAATGTTTAGCTTGTTCAATAAACGTTGAGTTTGTATTACATCTGATTGTAGCCAATACAAACAGACGTGAATACTTAAAACACATTCTTTATATGCCTGGTGAAACGGATCAGAAGGCAGGTCTCCACAGGGTACATTCCCGCCCTAAACATGCTGGGGCCAGGGAGTCTGCGTGATCCCACCACGGCTATTACTCTAGTACATACTCTTCGAACGCTTACGTTTAAACCAATTGCAGGAATCCTCGCTGCGTTGCGAGTACACGACCATTAAAGAAAAAACGACTCTATGCTCGCGGTAATGATCTGATATCACAAGGTCCATATGTGGAACAGGGTAGGAGGCTTTCTCTCCACGAGGGGCTAAGGCATCGCCCGGGTCAGGCCAGTTAATCCCCGCCCAGCATTTGGTCGTGCCTTTTCTTCAGCAAGTACATAACCCTGAACCCGTGGCCCGCGCGGGCAGCTGCCTCGTGAAAGTCACGTTCTCTCTGTCCGTCCTCTCGTATACTCTATGGTTCTCGTGGTATCTACTCTAATTCTAGTTCCGGTCTCTATGGCGGCAGCGGAGGCAGGAACGGTTGTAGGTCGGCTGAATTAGCCACCTAAGAGCCAATGAGAATGGAGGAGTGATAAAGTCTTAGCCAATAGGAGCCAGGAGTTGGGGTCAGGTGGTGAGATTGACAGCACTTCTGGCCAGTGAACAATGCCGAGGGCGGGTCGCTCATAGGGCTTATCCCGCCTGTCCCGCCATTCTCGCTAGTTCGATCGGTAGCGGGAGCGGAGAGCGGACCCCAGAGAGCCCTGAGCAGCCCCACCGCCGCCGCCGGCCTAGTTACCATCACACATCGGGAGGAGCCGCAGCTGCCGCAGCCCGCCCCAGTCACCATCACCGCAACACC